>CAUYSK010027852.1:0-10318 GCA_963575035.1 Avahi laniger
TGAATTTATTCATCAATTCCAGGAGTCTCTTGGCAGAATCTTTGGGGTTTTCTAGATATAAGATCTATCATCAGCAAAGAATAATAGTTTGACCTCTTCTTTCCCCATTTGGATACCCTTGATTTCCTTCTCTTACTGATAAGATTTAAATTCTATCTCAGTTGAATGACTTGGAAAATCTGTCCCAATCTACTATTGAGATGTAAAATGTATTATCTCTATTGATTGGAAAGAGTGGATAAAACAATACCAATATGTGTGAGGCTAGATTCCTAAGAGAAATTATTCTTATGCCACCATCCAGCAAGAACATCTTAGTGTGAGAACTGAAAGGGACACTGACCTGGCCAGTCAAATTCTCTGTTTTTTAGTTAAAGAATCTGAGACCCAGCAGCATGACATCTACCATGTAAACTGATATCAAGAGGAGTTGTGATAATTATTTTTTTATTTTTAAAATATTAAGTGAGTACAAATATTTTTGTTACATGGATACCTTTTATAGTCCTTAAGTCAGGGCTTTTAATGTGTCCATTATCCAAATAGTGTTCATTGTACCCAATAGGTAGGTTTTTTACTTTTCCCTTTCTTGATTTCTGATGACCTTTACATCTCTTCACGCCTGTGTGTGCCCATCGATTAGTTCACACTTATTAGAGAGCACATGTGGTGTTTGTTTTTCGATTCCTGAGATACTTTGTAATTTTTATATCAAACTATTTGAGTAGACCTTACTTTGTTTTATCTATATTGAATGCACCTGAGAAATCAAGGAAGCTTATTGAAGATATCTCATCTTTCTTTATTATCAAAATAGTTCATAAATAATATAGAAGAGCTTGTCCCCATTGCTTTTAAAATATCAACTTATTGATTCAGTGAGAAATCTAGACCTAAGGGACTTACACATATCTGAGAGTAAATAGGCTTCTAAATTTCTGAGTTAGGAACAGATATTAAAAATATTTTTTAAACAATCAGAAACAATAGTCTACTTATTTAGAGCTGACCATATGACAGTTATTATGTAAAGCACTTTCCATATATTATTTCATTATAGTTCCATTATGTAGTTATTATGTTTCCATTTTACAGATGAGAAAACTGAAAATTAAGAAATATATAATTTTTCCTGGAGCCCACATTCTTAACTACTATGGTATACAGTACATTGTCCTAGAAATTCAAATTCTTATCCTCAACAGTGTCTCCTTCACAAATTTGAAGGACAATAAGTAAGCTACTTTACTGCCCTAAATATCTTCCAGACAAGACTATTTCTAAAATATTTTTAATCTTTAGAATCTATGAATCCAAATTCATAATAACCAGGTAGATATATTTGAACTTTTCTACAATTAATGAATATCTACTATTTCCTTTTGGAATTTAATGCAGAAGAGTCAAGACAAGGGAAAATATTTTGAATGTGCTAAGGATTTTATCCAGTTTTTAGTGTACTTCTTCACAGGATGAATGATTCTTACACTCATTACACTGATTCATTTCAATGGGAAGATAATTAAGTCTCATACTATATCCTAGTCTTGATATCAGTGTAAGAATAAGGATTGAGATCCACTATTTATTTCAGCTCCTTTGATTGTTCACAGATTATTCCATTTCCTGGTTAAAATAGGAAAGACAATTGAAAACACGCTTTTCTAATATAATTCAGTCCTTTAAGAAGATGTTATCGCATATGCTAATATGTATCCCATAAACCTTGCCAAGATGTTTGCTATCTTATAGGTAGCACTACTTTGATCCCTATTTTATTATATACCTCTGTTTTCAGGAAGAATTAGAGTCTTTTTTAAAAGACACATAAAAAGTAAACTTTTTAAATAAACATTAAAATGTAAAATGTTCTTAAACAAACCAGAAGTGAATCTAGGCTAATATAGGAACTGGGAGCATTATATTTAGCTCTGAACTTCTAGTCATCAGGATGAAATAAGAAGCATAATATCTGACACAAAAATACATTATAGTTAATCAAGTGATAATTAAGTGACTTATTCCAAAATTATTATTACTTTTTTTTTTTTTTTTTTTGAGACAGAGTCTCACTCTGTTGCCCTGGCTAGAGTGCTGTGGCGTCAGTCTAGCTCAGGGCAACCTCAAACTCCTGGGCTCAAGCAATCCTCCTGCCTCAGCCTCCCGAGTAGCTGGGATTACAGACATGTGCCACCATGCCCGGCTAATTTTTTTTCTATATATTTTTAGTTGTCCAATTAATTTCTTTCTAATTTTAGTAGAGTCGGGATCTTGCTCTTGCTCAGGCTGGTTTCGAACTCCTGAGCGCAAACAATCCGCCCGCCTCGGCCTCCCAGAGAGCTAGGATTACAGGCGTGAGCCACCGCCCCGGCCCGTATATGTATACCATGGAGTACTTTTCGGCTTTAAGAAACAATGGTGACATAGCACCTCTTATATACTCCTGGAAAGGGCTGGAACACATTCTACTAAGCGAGGTATCCCAAGAATGGAAAAATAAGCACCACATGTACTCACCATCAAATTGGTATTAACGGATCAACCCATAAGTGCATATATAAGAATTACATCTGTTAGATATTGGGCAGGGGGGAGGGGGGAAGAGGGAGGAGGGGACGAGTATATGTGTACACAAAGAGTGCAATGCGCACCACGCAATGGGATGGACATATCTGAAACCTGGATGAGAGGGGGAGGGGGTGCAAGGGCAACACACGTAACCTAAACATCTGTACCCCCATATTATGCTGAAATAAAAAAAAAGTTAATATATTATATATATGAATTTATAATACATAAACATATATATTATATATATAATGTGTATATATTACTATATATGTGTATATATGTATAATGTACATGTGTGTGTGTATCCACACAAATATACATATATCCATACATCTCTGGAAAAATTTAAAATGTAATGATGGCATTGATTGCCATCATTGAAAGTAGCCAAGGACTTGAAAGTAGCCAAGGGAAGATAGCGCAAGGGATACTTTTTACTATTCGTCATTTATATCTTTTGAATTTTCAATTATGTTAATTATGTGCATTAATTACTTATCCAAAAAGAAGAAAAGAAAACATTATTTTTCTCAACTTAGTTTAGTCTTCTAATGTGTGCTACAATTTAAACTTCCAATAGTATTTCATGAGATTACCTTTTTCATTGCATACTTATTAACACTCAATGTTATTAATCTTTATAATTGCTGTCATTTCATAGAATGAAAAGGATTATATTATTGCTGTGATTTTCATTATCTTATCTACTAGTGAGATTGAACATCTTTTCATATGTTTATTAGTCATTTGCATTTCCTCCTTTATAAATTGCCTTTTTATATGTTAGAATTGTTTTCATTTTTGGCAATTTGCAGAGTCTTTGTATATTAAAGGTGTTAGGTTTATATTTTCCCACATTTCTTGCAATGAGACTATATAGTTTTTATATAAAATAAATGTAATCTAAAATTCTATTACCTAATCATTTAACAAATTGCACAGTTAGCAAGTGCTTAAAAGTAATATGAAATAAACTCTTACATTTGCAGTGTTTTATAGGTTTTAAAGCTTTATCATGACATTCTATCTTAAAAAATGCTTAATTTTTAAAGATGACTTATTCATAATTTAAAATTTAAAGACTAGAAAAGCATATGTGAAATATTTTTCCTTGACTCCAAATAACTCAATACCCTGTGTTAGAGGTAGCCAGTGTTATTAGAAATTTCTTATAGAAATAAATGTAACCTATAGACATATATATTTTGTTATAATGATTCATAAGAACTATGGCTTAGATCTAAATATAGTAGGATTAAGGTATTAACGGTTTTAAAATCAGGATATATACTCAGAAAAAAAAGTAAATTGTTGTGGTTCTGAAAATCTATGTAATAATTTTCTAGAAGAGGATGATGTGAGACTATGTTTTATAAAAAGGACAGCAATACTTTTCATGGATTAAAAAATAAAATACAAACACATGTATGTCCCCATTCCTTCCCATTACAGAATTACAGAGTAAGGGAGTGCATAAGATTCGAAGTGGTTTTGTTCTATTAATATATCAAATCACTTCCCACATGATCTTAGTGCTCATTTGGAGTGATACTTTTATTTCATCGTATATTTCCGCAAGGCCCATCATTACTAGGTAAGGAAATATTTCATATTTCCTTTCATTGATATGATGCTGAAAGTAATCATTTATGTTTTCCAATTCATATGGTAACCCCAAGTTATAAGCCCTTGCTTTCAACCCTTTTAAATGAAGTGATGGCAGAACTAAAGCTCCTTGTGGCACTCATCCTGAGCCATAGTCTTTTCTGTCTGAGGCATTCCTGACAGACGCAGTCACAGACAGCTTGTACCCCATGGCGCTAAGAAATTAAAAGATAATGTGAATGATATTGCACCAGAAAAACCATTACAGTGATAAACAGAAAAAGACAATTTAGCCTAAGTCTTTGAGAAATCTAAAGTAATGCTCAACACACTGAAGGGTTTAACTTGCCTGTGGGAAAGTCAGCAAAGTCATCCCTAGATAGAAATCAACGTGGAAAGAAGAGAGGCAAGGTAGTGAGGTTGTTTGTGTGTGACAGTGACTTTGGCATTCAACTAGGTAGGGGAACTAACATCCTCAAAGCTTCATTTATGCCCAGACAAGATCAAAGCCATCTGCCATTTATACCTGGATATTAAAAATACTTTATTGCATGGTACTTTATTCTTTTCTCTTGAATGTGTATTTACCCTTCTTTTGTTTTTCAAATGCAGAGTTCTGACAGCACCTGATTTTTAAAAGTATTTTGAAGTGGCTGAGGGAATATGCTATCGCCGTCTGCAGAAAATAATTTTTTGTGTAAAAATGCAATTCAGATTTCTATATGACTTTGTGATTTCACAGGCCTGTGATTATCAGTTTCATTTGACATTTGATAATTTATCTTGTTAGGGACAAATTAAATCTGAGGCATTTTTCATTGTATAAATTTATATACAAATTAATACACGTAATCATAATAAAATACACTATTGAAGCCTAGGTTTAAATAAGTTTTTCTAAACTGTAGGTCTAACAATACATAGAAGAAACAAAATGTGGCCAGTTAGAGCCATTACTGTGAATAAACAATGAAAAATAATTTTAAATAACATATACATTGTATTATTTTAGTGGTTAAATATTCCTTCTGAATATGTTTTTAAAAAACTGGTTTACTTAAACTGTTCTGATAAATAGCCACTAGCTCAACAGGCAGAGCTGTGACTACTTTCCCTGTAACTAGGACTGTTACTTCAAATCCAAATTAAATAGGACCATGAGTTACCCAGGGATTGAGTCAGTGCCAGAAGGAACAGGGTGGAGAAAGGAAGAAAAGGGGAGAGAACCAGATAATATCTATAAGGCACTGCTGAGTTCACTAAGCAAGTACACCGAAGACACTCCAACCCTCGTTCCAACATGATGCACAAGTTGCTT
Source organism: Avahi laniger (assembly GCA_963575035.1). Lineage (NCBI taxonomy): Eukaryota > Metazoa > Chordata > Mammalia > Primates > Indriidae > Avahi > Avahi laniger. The sequence goes on from CAUYSK010027852.1 coordinate 5,495, forward strand.
GTTATCTTTCTACAATGTCTTTTTCCCTTTTAATTTGTACTGTTGATTAGAAATTAATGTCACATGGATAGAAATATATTCAGCTGAGTTAGATTATGGCCTGTTGTTTTCCCAAGATCCTGTATCCACTTCTTGAAAATCAATACTAGGCAGACTTTTAAAGTAGATATGCCAATAGAAATAAAAAAAATCTATATCAGAAATTATTAGATTTCTCTTCCAAAGTCTCTTTTTGACATTTTAAAAGAGATGTTTACAGAATGTATAAACTTTTTATAGTTCCCTCTTAATATAGGCAGAAGTTAAATACAGCAAACTTCTGGAGGACAGTGATTATATTTTCTTACCTTTCTATTTCCCCATAGTGCCTTACCCAGCCAAGTGCACTTCACGAATATTTGTTGAACTAATTGAACATTAATATAATTATTTTGTTTTTGATAAATTATCATATAATGAGATTTAACCATCATAAAGACATGAACTAATATATCTACATAAATATTTCCACAGTGTCTCTCACCATCATTTTAATATGCTCTAGAACATGAGCTCTTTAGCAGAATAATACAAAACATATTAGAAAAACATAGTTAATTTGGGTTCACGTTTATGTGAATTTCTGAAAGTCTTCTTGGATCCTATGGTCACACAGAGAAACCCTTAGCGTGCTTATTGTCTAATGGTTTGGTCTCTTAACTTCACAGTGTTTAAACTATGAAAGGTGATGATATTTACAAATATTGTGGACCCAGACCTGGGCAACAGTATTCTGCTACCAAAACCTGTACAAGACAAAATGAAGGAAGTATATATGAGATATATGATCTTGCTCAGACACTGATTAGCCATCTAGAAATAGTTAAGAGAGGAAGTAAATCTTCCAGTATAGTTACATTCTCTGGTATCTGGTCTCTCAGCCCTGGGTCTCCAGTGCTTGCTGCCAGCTTGACTTGATGATTTTTTCATACGCATGTGTGCCTTAAACATCACCTGACTAAACCCAGGACTGGCTTCATGGGCTTGTGCCTTCTGCAGTCACACAGGGGTCCAAGCTCAGAAGGGCCCAGTGCTTGGTTTAATGCTCTACTGTCACTGTCTTGAAATTTTTAAGACAGTGGGGTGAGGGTGGAAGGTGGGGAGGGAACTTGGAGTCTCAGTTCACATACAGCTCTGCTTCTCTCCATGTAGGGCAGCACCTGGTCCTGTCAGCCACTGGGAGGTGGGGGACTGAGAATGTGGGACAGGGGAGACCACATTCTGTCATGGCTCTCTGCCTCTGAGTGGGGACCTGACTGCAACCCAGGGGACCTGGGTCAGAGTCTGGACCATATACTTTGGACTGCTCCAGGGTGAAGTGGGTGGTGGTCCTTCCCACCCAGGGCTAACAATGCCCTGGTATACCCAATAGACAGCCAGAGCCCACCACGTTTTCAGAGTGGGCAGGATGAATCCATTTCTCATAGACTGGAACAGCAGGCTGTTGAAAGCTGAGGATGCCTAGCTCAAATTCCCCACAGCCTGTGCCCAGCGGGGTGATGTGCATCAGTCTGGCAACTCACGGCAAGGTGAAACTGGCAACTCTTATGTCATAGCAATGCCTGCTAGGTGCCTCCAATCCTGGGTTGGGCATCTGGGAAGCTGTGAATGTCTGCATTTCCCCATATTACCAAACCAAAATCAGTACCCCTTAGAGATGGCTCTGTGCCTGGCCTCAGACCTCTTTTCCTTTCTCCAGTCCCCCTGAGCATAATTTGTATTTGTCCACTCTGACCCACTAGAGGCACCTTCTTTAAATGAGATATGAAATATAAACTGCCAGGAGTTAAATATCCTTTTATTTGCATTTAAAATGAACATCGCAGACTATAAAGGTAAATGGAAAAATTCTTGCTAATAATTAACTTTTTTCTATATTTAGAAGGATTTTAAATTGCAAAAAAAAAAAAAAAAAAAAACCCATGGTAAATTAAGAGAGAGACCGCTGAAGAAAGGAAAAGCTTTAAGACCTCTTAGAGCACTTATTTTGTTGTTTGTTTTTGCTTTTGAACAAGAAAAGCTGCATTTTCATTTTGCACTGAGTTCCATAAATTATGTAATCATCCCTACATATACCTATAACTAACTGTATTGGATTCTGTCCCAATGACAGGTAATATCTACTTCTTTTGGACCTTTCTTTTCTTCTTAAACTAAATTCGTGATATAGATTTGCCTTTCAGACATATATACCCTAAATTCCTCCCTAGGTCAATGTTCTTCTGATCTCTCCATAGGGGATGTGTCAGCCTCTAAGAAGTCAAAAGATTCTCCCTGGATTATATTCTTGGTTCTGAATCCTCCATCCGGCCTATCTGGCTGATAGATTGTATAGATGTATGTGGTTGACTGATAAGAGTAGAGATATGGACAGGAGTTTTATTAAAAAGTTAACTGAAAAATACACACACATTGGGAAGCCAGGGCAGGAGGATCACTTGCGCCCAGGAGGTCAAGACCAGCCTGGGCAACATAGTAAAACTCTTGTCTCTATAAAAAATAAAAATAAATAAAAATAAAAAATAAATTAGCTGGGCATGGTGGGCCTGTAGTCCCAGCTACTCAGGAGGCTGAGCCAGGAGGATTGCTTGAGCTCAGGAGTTGCAGGCTGCAGTGAGCTGTCATTATGCCACTGCACTCCAGCCTGGGTGACAGTGAGGCACTATCTCTAAAGAAATAAATAAACAAATAAATAAATGAAAATATAGACTGGATTACTTCAGGTTGTCATAAGTTTTCAACAATAGTAGTGTGGACAGAAATACTGTGGGAGAAATCTGGAATAGATTCTATAATGTCTTTTCATATTTACATTTTGTCATTTCAGAGCAGAAGTCCTATTGTTAGCATAAGAAAAATAAATAATCTCTGATGTGCTTTTCATGATTGTGAAATATCACTGAAGTATGCCTTCGAAATCTAGGCAGATTATAATACTTCCTTAACTTCAACTGAGGCAGCTTCATAGAAATCCTTAGGTTCATCTTTCTGACAATTTGCTGGCATTTTAGAGGGAATTGAATGTTATACAATATTAACAAATGAGAGTAATAAAGAAAGAAATTAAAAAGAGTTCCCTGATTTGACCCAATTACTTATCTTACTGGTATTTTTAGCATTAACATTTAGTATCTATATTAAAAGCAGCTTGTGAGCTTTGGCAATTCATTTAATAATAGTGAGCCTGTTTCATTATCTTTAATATAGTGATAGTAATGTTTTATTTTGTGATTAAATGCAATAACATACAGAAAATTGCCAGCACTGTATACCAAATAAAATTTAATTCCATTTCTGTTTAAAATATCTTAGTTTAATCACGACCTCATAACGTAGTAGCCACATGACAAAAGAAATAAACCTCCGGTAAAGATGAGATCATTGTAATACCTATTTCAGGACAGTAATATATATATGAAAAAGTAAGGCACTAATTAATGTAAATTTCTTTCACATTTTCCTTGATGTCTAGATCAGCTAAAATGTGTATAATGGTTAAATTTTGAATTATCCACCAAAAAAAGCCGTGGGCAATTATTCCAATTATTTAGACAAATATTTATTCCGATATATTGTAGATAGTACTTGAATGACATATTTGATAATATATCATACACATTTACATTGCTATGATAATCCACATGAGTTCCCTTTCCTTTCTTCTCTAATTCTCTTTGCCTCTAAGAAAAACAAAACTAAACAAAACAAGCAAAAAGCTCTTGCCTTAATCTTTTTTTTTGTTTTCTTTTTTCATTAGGGCCCATGTCAATGATACAGAAAACCATAGATTCAGGACAAAATTGGTTAAGGCTTTTGGGTACTTTTGTAAATTATAAAACCATAAAGTTTAATCAAATGAAGTTAATTGTTCCCCTTTGCAATATGATTGCTTCAATAAATGCTTGTTGAGTCAATTTCTTAATGCGTTTCTTGACTTTTTTTTCTACCCTCACAACCACTTACCTTGTACAGTAACCTTCTGTATGGTCTCACTATCTCTAATTTATTTATATTTCAAACTATGTTTGGTCTACTTTCCTGCTAGAGTCAACTGTGTAAGATAAGAACTTCAAACCCCTGGAGACTTGAAAAGAAATAAAAAGTAGGCTTCCAGAGTTTGGAAACATCTGAAATTTAAGACAAGGAGAAAGACTAATGAAAGCACAAAGGCCAAGTTTAATACTCAAACAATTTATCAAAGAATATAGTGTTAGACAAGCAGCCAAATGCATTTATTAATATCCACTATCCAAGTTTATCCTCTGGACTAGCCCACTTAATAGAAAGTCTGAATTGACAGAACAGACAAAAATGCTACAACTGTTGGCCGGGCGCGGTGGCTCACGCCTGTAATCCTAGCACTCTGGGAGGCCGAGGCGGGAGGACTGTTTGAGGTCAGGAGTTTGAGACCAGCCTGAGCAAGAGCGAGACCCCGTCTCTACCAAAAATAGAAAGAAATTAATTGGACAGCTAAAAATATGTAGAAAAAAAATTAGCTGGGCATGGTGGCACATGCCTGTAGTCCCAGCTACTTGGGAGGCTGAGGCAGTAGGATTGCTTGAGCCCAGGAGTCTGAGGTTGCTGTAAGCTAGGCTGACGCTACGGCACTTACTCTAGCCAGGACAACAGAGTGAGACTCTGTCTCAAAAAAAAAAAAAAAAAAAAACTGCTCTCTGAACTCAAGATTGAGTCTCTAATGGCCTTGTCTGAAGTCCGTGAACGTGCCCTTCTTGCCACACTCTACTGCTAAGCAGAGTTTTTTAAAGAAGAACTAAACTCTACTCC
>CAUYSK010027853.1:0-65506 GCA_963575035.1 Avahi laniger
CAATACCTTTCACAATAGCATCAAAGAAAATAAAATATTTAGGAATATATTTAACTAAGGGGGTGAGAGACCTATATAGGGAGAACTATGGAACATGGAAAAGAAATTGCAGAGGATGTAAAACATATGGAAAACCATACCATGCTCATGGCTTGGCAGAATCAACACTGTTAAAATGTCTATACTATCCAAAGTGATCTATAGATTCAGTGCAATCCCTATTAAAATATCAACATAATTTTTTGCAGATCTAGAAAAAATAATTTTACACTTTGTATAGAATCAGAGGAGGTCCTAGATAGCCAAAGCAACCTTGAGCAAAAAGAACAAATTGAGAGGCATCAACCTACCAGACTTCAAGCTATATTATAAGGCTAAAGTAACCAAAACAGCATGGCACTGGCATAAGAACAGAGACAGAGATCAATGGAACAGGACTAAGAATCCAGATATAAAACCATCCTCATATTGTCATCTGGTCTTTGACAAAGCAGACAAATGCATTGTATTCTTGAAAATTACAAAGAAAATAGATTTTAAGTGTTCTTGCTCTTAAAAAATAAGTATGTGACATAATGCATATGTTCATTAGCTCAATTTAGCCATTCCACAATGTATACATATTTTAAAACAATGTTTTATATGCAATAAGCAATTTATATTTGTCAGTTAAAATTTTTTAAAAAAACAACTACTTTTTGAGTTTAGGTGCCATATCAAAGAATATCTACAATTTTCTGAAAGGCTTTGAAAGTACCCCTTTTCAACTACATACCTATGTAAGACTCAATTTTCCTCATATACTTCAACCAAAACAATATATTGCAATAGATTGAATGCAGATGCTGACATGAGAATTCAACTATCCCTTACTAAGCCAGGTATTAAAGACATTTGCAAAAATGTAAAACCATGCTGTTTTACTTATTAAATTTTTTCTTTATAAATTATAGTTTGTTTTTAATAAAAAGGTATAATTTATGTTAATATGTAAATAGTTTGTTACTTTTGATTGAATTCATAAGTAAAAAAATTTTAAAAATTCTTAGTTTTAATTTCACATTTAGATAATATCAACAGATATAATCCACACAAACAAAGCTCTTTGGGGAATCTCAATAATTTTCAAGAGCATTAAGGAGCCCTAAGACTTAAAATGAGAATAGCCAATGTACAGCAATGCATTTTGGGCAAAGGAAATAAATGCATTAGAGAAAAGAAATAAAAAATACAACCACAAAGAATGAAAGATGAAAATCTCTGGAGATTATGTCTTCCAAATCTTAACCTCAAATCCAAAAAGTACCTTAAAATACACTAAATATATAGGCACTATCTTTTCTTTTTGGTTAGAGGCTTGGGGAAGCACCTCTGTTTTCCCTGTAATACTATTAAATACCATCTTTTAGATGTCTACTATGTGTTACACATGTGCTGTAGATTTTGCAAAAGTTATCTCATTAATCAATAAATTTGATATTATTCCTACTTAAACCCACAGAAACCAATTTTGATGATGCCCAAACATTTGGTTGAAATTTTAAGAAGGCAGGCTCTGTTTTTCCATTTATTCTCTTTTTCTCTAGGCTAGAAACTCAGGAGATTGTGTATTACTCTATAGTCCTTCAAGCGTGGTGTCCTTGGGCTGGCCCAACTCTTTTATCAATGTAATGGTGTGTAGTCAGACAGGAAAGTAAAAATGTGGCCGTGTGTGTGTGTTTCTCCATAAAACATACTATATTTAGAAGTTATAGGAGCCTTTTGAGTATATGATCTGTTAATATTGTGTGTACTCAGAAAGTTTTCAGCATACAACTTCTTTCTCTACATTCCCTACATGCCTGCTTTTCTATTTCTCAGCTTGCAACTTTCTTCATCAAAAATTATCATGCCTTGTAATATCCCTGATTTAGGTCCTTCCTTACGGCTTTCTTACTATAAAAGATTTTTAAATTTTTGTTCATTGTATAATGAAATCTAACATTTATTAAAGCAATGCTATACAAAATTTTTAAAAAGTTTCTTACTGTTTTATGTTTTTTTTTTATTTCTGGTATTGCAACATCATAGCTTCTACATTAGTTACCAAAAATACTCTGTCTTCTAACTATTTTAAATTTTAAATGGGATATTGTAGGCTAGGCAGAGCACCAGCCCTCTCTAGTGTTGTATTCTGAATTCCAAATAATTAACTTGAAGTGGACTCTTGGAACTCAATATGATTATAAAGAACTATCTTAATCCAGATATTAGAATAGTTATCATTACTTCATTACAAGGAAGATACATTGACTTAATGTTCTAGATATTACTCATTCTTCAAATATGGCTCTGAAATGAGACTACCTGAATTCAATTGGTTTTATCATTTACTAACTTTCAGAAATTTCCTATCCTCTCTACGTCTTAGTTTTGTTTGCAATAAAATGGGGAAAATAATAGCACCATAAAAAATAAAAATGAATACATGGTATATAATATCACAAAAAATATACTAACTCTTAATTCAGCAAGTTACTGTTGTTAATTGTGGGTGGACTTTCTTAATAGAAAAAGAAATCTCATTTTATTGATTAAAATGAAAGTAAGCATTAATATGTTTTAAAATGTAAGTTGAAAAACAAGGAAAAATCTTTAGTGATTTAAAATTAAGACTTCTACATGAAAAAAGTTTGTAGCAAAGACTGATATTCTCTGATGAAATTCTTTGCATCTAAAAGCTCTTAGGATGAACAATTAGAGTAAGCTACAGTTGGCATATTCCACAAGAACAAAATTTACCAGAAAAGGGCTGAATGATTTTTGAAACAGCTGAGAAATCCCGCTGATAGAAAGATTCTCCCTGACAGGGGACAAGAGTTCAAGCTGAGTTCTGGCATTTTCCGCAGAGGACTTTTCCAAAATAACACTAGGGAACTGTTAAATAAGGCACCATGCCCAGAGTTATGTAGAAAGCTACAACAAAGCATAACAGCATAGTTTGCAGCTATCACGTTTGAAAGAGCCGAGATGCAATAGGAACCACTTGGCTTGCTTTTTAAATGATCCTCCCCTTAAATCACCATTAACAAAGGGAATGTAAGCATCATGTACTGGTAAGAAAAAGTTGACACAAAATGTCCCAAATGTACAAGCCTTTTACGTCTGTGGCACCACGTAAGGAAAACGAAAAGCATAATGCCATGTAATCTGCTTTTGATGCCAAGTGATTTATAAATCCTTGTTGTAAAGTTTACATAAATTCTGTTTTTTTAAACTAAAAGCATGTTATATTAAAACTGTTACAAGACACATCAAATGTCATTGATTGAAAAAAATAAAGTTATCAGGATGGTGCAAAGCATAAGCAAAAAACTGTAATTCTGCCAAATGGAGAATTGTGAAACTCTCAATAGAAGTGTCCTGACTAAATTCAAGGACAATCCAATTGTTCTGTTGCATTGATGTAACAGGAAATCACATCTGTAAGCTCTTCTGGGCATGGTGACTCTTGGGTGATGACCAAATTTGCACATGGGAGTCCTTGATATACATAGTTTGGGACAGGAGTGTAAACTGGCTCCTGGTAGCTCAATTCCTGGGTAGTAATAAACTCATGTTAGTGACCAATTTTGAAATCATGTTATCCTCATCACAATCTCTGTTGTTGCTCTTCAACCCAATGAATTAAAAGAATGTGATTTATGGGTTATTTTCATAACAACTTTGTTGCATTTAACACTGTTAGTCACTCTCTGCTTCTTAAAATTGTTTGCTTTTTGGTTCCGCAACATCCTTTTCTGCCCATTAAATACTTGGACTTTCTAGTCAGGCATACCTCTTTCAATACCAAATCCAGACCATTTGATCCAGCAATTCTATTACTGGGCATCTACCCAAAAGAACAAAAGACATTCTATAAAAAAGACATCTGCCCTCAAATGTTTATAGCAGCACAATTCACAATTGCAAAGACGTGGAAACAACTCAAGTGCCCATCAATACATGAGTGGATTAATAAAATGTGGTATGTGTATACCATGGAGTTTTATTCAGCCACAAAAAAACAATGGTGATATAGCACTTCTTGTATTATTCTGGATAGAGCTGGAACCCATTCTACTAAGTGAAGTATCCCAAGAATGGAAAAATAAGCACCACATGTACTCACCATCAAACTGGTTTTAACTGATCAACACTTAAGCGCACATATAGCAATAACATTTATCAGGTATCAGGCAGATGGGAGCTGGGAGGAGGAGATGGTATATACACACATAATGAGTGCAATGTGCACCATCTGGGGGAGGGATACGCTTGAAGCTCTGACTCAGGTGTGGCAAGGGAAATATACATAACCTAAACATTTGTACCCCATAATATGCTAAAAGAAAAAAGAAAAAATAGGAAAGAGATATATTACACAATGAAAAGAAAAAACAACACCACAAATACCAACCCCAACACTTACTTACTATAAATAAAATAATCTTTCTGAATCTCAATTTCCCCAATTAAAAAATGGCGATATTGATCATGCCTCCTGAGTTATTGTGAGATCAAATAAAGTTAGAATAATAAAAATAACTTAACCCTTACATAGTGCTTTCTGTGAGTCAGGAACTGCTTTACGTGGTACATTAATTATTTTAACCTTTATACCAACACTATAAGCAGGGTACTATCATTATCCTCAAGCTACAGTGGCACAGAGAGCTTAAGTAACTTACCAATGGCCATAGCTAGTAAGTTACAGAATTGAAATTTGAACCTAAGCACTACCTGTTCTCTAAATCCTCATATTATAATGCATATAAAAAGTGTAGCAAAATTACCTTGTGATAATAAGCGCTCAATACATGTTAGCTATTATTATTGTTTTAATAATTTTCACTTGTAACTGTTACTTCCTACTCTGGCCCTGTGACTGTGTGTCTCATAGCCAGGCCCACGATGTTGGGTTTCTTCAGAACCTCAGTCTTTTCCTAATTCTACATACTCTCCCTGGGTAGTTTCCTCAGCTTTCATAACTGATGATTTCACAAGCTTTACCTTTTACTGGGACCTTTCTGAACTCCAAACACATATATTTACCTTCTTTTTGGACAGACTGACTTATAAATACCTAAAATTTATCATCTATCTGCTCCACCCTCCAGTTCCATTAATAGAGCCACAATCCAATTAGTCTTCGAAGTTAGCCACTTTGGAGTCAGCCTCCACTCCTTGCTTCTCTTAAATCCAAAAGGTTACTAAATCCCACCAATCTTATCTCACTCATGTCTCTGGAAACTGATGCTCTTTATCTCCTACGCTACTGCCTCTATCCCGGCTCCCAGGAGCTTCTCTGCTGCAAATGAAACTAACTTTCCACTGGTGTCTTCGCTACTAGTTTCACCTTGCAAATCCCTTCAGTTACTATTCTGAGCTCTTCATTTTATCCATGGAAAACCCTCACAATAACTCCGTAACATATGATCATTGCAGAGTAAGATTATTATATTATATTGCATATGATTAGTAACTGAGGTTTAGATTTAGGATCAGCTATTTGATTTATGATTTCAGAAATTCAGGAGAGATCGATCCTACACCATCAGGATGTGAGTGGGCAGTGAGGTGCCTGAAGGGGTTAGAGAAGATGGCTGGAGTCAGGGAAGCCAAGGCCCTGAAGGGCTACAGCTTCACATCCAGATGCGAAGTCATTTCAGATGTTGACAGTTGCTAGGGTTGAGAAAAATACCGTATACTGGTTTCTACACTCTTCAACATATAGGTAGGTAACAGATCAGTGGAGGTAAAGAGAGGTCAAGATGCATACCATAAACCCCCCAAAAGGTCTTTATCCAAGGATGGTAGAATAAGGTATGGAAACCACTTCAGGGAGGGAGGAAAATGCCAACCCCATCATCTTAATCCTGTGGCACAGAGGATGAGGGAGAATAAGCAGCTTTCCCTGGAGAAGGATGTTGGGAAGGCCATGGGATCAGAGGCCAAGCAGGCATCAGTCAAGGCCAGGGGATGGAGAGATGTTTCGTGAAGAGAGCGATAGTGTGGAGGGCTGCTGGAACAGGAGTTAGTCCAAAATGGAAAGAGTTAGGAGGGAGGTGGCTCAGGATCCTCTGTCTGGTGATAGAAGTCAAGGAGAAAATGAACTAGAGAGGTTTGTATGTTGAGTTGTAGTGGACCCAGGTAACAGGCATGGAGGCCTAGAGAATTGAGAAGGCTGTAGGTTTTCAACAGCACTTGTCCCAGAAGTCCAGATGAATGGGGCATCTTAGGCTTGCCTGGGAAGATTTCACCAAGACCCTAATCTACTATTTTTCTGGAGAAATCCTAGCCCAGGAGGACAAGTACCATGTTGAATGAATTCCTGGGACCAGTACTAGAGACTCCCTGAGTTAGGACTATAAGTGCCACATTCATCAGGAATCTGAACAACAAATGGCAATAAGATAAAGAGAAAAACATAAAACCAGGACTGAATTCCCAAGTCCCAAATTTACTTATTAGCTCTTCATTAAGTAACTTATGGAAAACTCCATCAAGTCAGACTAACAGATTATCCTTTGGTAAATGTTGCTTTAGTTGAAAGAGCTTCTGAGGTAATTCACCATAAGAAAATTTTTCAAGCACTGGGGAAACTCTGCGTTACTTCTTAAGATGAATAATGTGGTAAGGTTTTTGTGTTTTATTTGAAACTGAAATTGAGCTGTAATGAGAACTGAATTGTTTTTTATTAATTGAGAAAATAAGAGAGCTTGTGTAAACATAGTAGAGAATTGTTTTAATTGTTAGAATATTTTATACTATTGTATACAATATTTTGTAATTTAATAAAATTTTGTAATTTAATAAAACATTTGATTATTAATGAAACAAAAAAATTTATGTTACTAACAAGAAAGGAAACATGTAGAGCTTATGAGAAATCAAGGCAGCCAATAATACTTCACACAGCTGTCTTTCTGCATTAGATATATCTGTAGGAACATTGAAATCTTACAATTACAACAAATAGAACTGTTATCCAGGGAATATGAAATTTTGAAATGCCAGGAGGTTACTGGAAATTCTCTGATATGCAATTCTTTGAAAAATCATCAAGCAAGATTTATCTGAATCAATGAAAAAAAAGAAAAAGAAAACAAAAGAACATAACGCAATTTCAACACTGTATAAATAGAGGCCAAGGGAAATGAGTCTTTCTCCAGAAGCGGATCAGTAATGTGACAGCTAGCTTTCTTTATAAAATTGCATGTCATGTCCAAAGATCTTTATGGCAAAAGATGATCAAAGAAATCACTGTGTCACATGAATATGTGAATCTTTTACCAAAATCCCTTGAAAACCTTTAAGTAGAATTGATTTGGTGCAGAGCTACTTTATATCTTTTAACTCCCCATTTTATTAAAAATAAGATGATTTATAGATGTTGGTTAGCAGAGAAGGAAGGCACAAAAAGAATTTTAAATGGCCTTCATAAAAGCTACAGAAATGACTTAAAGAAACACCTGAGTGTTAAATGGCTATTGTAGAAAATTTTTGATTATTCTTAAAGATTAAAATTCATATTTTTAAAAATTATTAATAGGATATGGTCAGACAGAAATATATCATAAATTTTAAAAAAGTAGCTAATGTTAGAAGAAGTAGAAGCAGCATTGGGAAATCAAGAAATTCAATGAAGAATTTTAAAGAAAATCTTTCATAGTTTGCACGGACTGAGCAAAAGAGAGGCTGGACTGTGGATAGAATTCTCAATAAGTACAGCTGCACTGGTATACGGGTTAAATACACAACATCCTTCCCTGACTTGGGAAGTCAAGGTCGAGCACCTGCTTCAAAGAGAAGCAGGACAAAGAACACAGGACTGGGCATGTAAAGATGATGGCTCCAGAGCCCCAGGAATAGCTGCATTTGCAGGTATTGAAGAGGACATTTCAGATAGCATGTCCTTCTGTGCTCTCTAAAGCCTATTGATATTGGTGGATTTACACTTAATGTCTTGATTGGACATATGGACATTAACTAGGAGCAGGCAACAGGGCATGAAGACGCTATGGGAACAGATAACATTTTGAAAGAAGTGGATTGGGAAGGAGCCATGGGGAGCTGGGAAGAATTTGCTCTCCTGAGCTGAAGGGAGCAATGATTTCAGCAGTGGAATTTGAGAAAGTGAACACACTTTACACTTGTACCACTTGGAATGATTGTGATTTCCCAACTGTCATATGTTCTCACAAATATTGTTGGTCTTAAGGGTGAATTTGTTTGTTTTGATCAATCGAGTGAAAAAAAAAACAATTCAAATCAGTTAAATCATCAAACTTTTGATGCGGTAGATATTTTGAATGAGCTGATTTTTTTTTTTTTTGACTCTCAGACTCAACCATGGGTGTAGACTTTTGCCCAAACAGGATTTATGGGGATTTTTTTTCTTCTAGTAATGATGATAGATTTATTTTGTTTTATCGTACTTGTCTGGTTCCTTTAATGACAACAACATGCATTGTGAGTCAGGGGGAAGGGGTGAGCCCAGGGGCAATGCGACTCCAGGACAAAGTGAGTCTACTTAGAAGGCATTTCCATTACTTTGACACCATAAGCATACATCTTTGACCTTGAAAGTATCAGTTGCAAACAAATGTTTCCGTGGTAATGGTGAGACATTTTTAATCAATAAATAATATCTGGATATAAATCCTCATCATCTATGCCCACATACAACACTCACAGACTGTATCTCTACAGCTTATTAAAAAGAATGGCAAGCAAAGCAGTCCCCAAAGTCTTACAAAAATTCAGCCACATTATAACCTCCTTATTACTAAGATCTATTACTTAGACCTTAGTGGGCAGAAGTTGAACTGATCTGCCCTGATTTTCCCTTCATAGGGTCTTGTTGATTACTACCTACATTAAATGCTCTGCTGGTTGTGGCAACCTGTCTCTTCTCAGGGATTGAAGTTCAAATGACCAGTTAGTAATTCTCATAGTATTTCTCTCTTTTTAAAAAATCTCATAAAAGGAAATGTCCTTTTGTTTTTCTAGCTCAGGATACCTCCTAAAGGTTATTAAAATATCTGAAATATGCCCTTTTTGGACGTAAATTCTTTCTTTTCAAGGAGCATTTCCACTTCAATTTCTCTCACATTGGTTTGACAAATGTTAATCCATTATATCTGTTTTTCATCTATCCCTTTACGGTACAGCAGACCAACTCAACGATGTTTCCTGAGTCACAGTTACAAGATTCTACAGAACCCCTTCCACAAGTGCTAGGGTTGCTAGGGTTGCTATATACTCAGTTCTCTGTCTGTGTCTAATGCAATAATAACATTGTATAATACATCTGTCTAATGCTTTATAGATTCCAAATTGTTTAGAGGAATTTTATATAAAACAATTATTCAGAAAAGTAATAAATGCCAGACTAATCTTTCTAGTTGCTTTCATGTGTCACTATGCTGCTTGACAAACTACAGGAATTTCCTGTTCCTATCAGATCAAGTCCGGATGCCTCATCTTGGCATTTATGGCAAACCCCCATCCTACTCTTCCTTAATGCAACCAATCTGTTCTTCCATTGCTCTCTAAAGAAGACCTTGTGCTTCAGCTAGGTCAGGCTCTGAATTTCATGGAACAGGATACAGTCAGTTCTGTCTTTGTTCATTGTTTTAATCATCTCAGGTTTTCCCTTCTGCTTCTTCTGCAAACACTTCCAGGACTTCCCTGCCCATCTCATGGCCCACCTTCTCCAAGATATCTTTTAATCTCTCCATTTGATACCAACTTCTCCTTCTACTGAACCCTCAGAGCCTTTACTTTCTGATTAAAGACTTTTTGTTCTTCTGTATGCATTGTGTATTTTATAATCTTTTGTCTATTTATGGAGTCCTCTATTTCATGTATAAGTCTTATCTTCCCAAGAAGATAAGTTCCCTGAAGGAAAAGGCTATGTCATATGTTTGTACTATTGTTCTCTGTAGTACCTAATGTTTCACCTGGTGTGCACCATTTAAATGGTAGCTCCACCTGTAATTAATTTCCTCATTCCCTGTAGTACTTTCAGCCTGAATGTTGTTTATTCAGCTAGTAAAGCACTTATCACAGCTGTTTCCCACTATGTATTATGAGCTCTGGTTGAGTTACCGGTCTATCTAATTGATCATTTTATCTCTCAAAGTTCCTAAGATGGAAGTATTTATAAAAAAGAATTTAACAATACTTGTTAATTGTCTATTAAATGTCAACTTTGTTTAACAGATCAGCATTCTCTACAGTTCTTTTTTGAGGAACAAGCATTTCCATAGTTAAAATGATTATACTTCAAATTATATTGGTATTTGCCATGTGAGAAAGAAATAAGTTTGATGTTTTCCTAATTTGTTTACTCAAAAATAAAAGTCTAGATTCAAATATAAATTAATTAGGTATGTTGTCAGACCATTTATTTAAAGAGGCAGTTGCTATATCAGAAATGCAGACATAGAACATTAAACATAGTAAGTACTTTTTATAGAAATGTTAATATATCAAAGTGTTATGCAGTTTTCAGCATACAATTTTATAACCTTGTTAATTTCTTGACCTCAATGTCTTTATAAATGAATATATCTGTAACTGGAAAAGGTAAAATGAAAATTATCTTTCATTATAACATTCAAGAAAACCTTATGATATAACCCATCAATAACTGATTACCTTGTATTTTTCTTGCTCTTTTGATCCAAGTGTGACACTCTCTTTAGAGGTAAGAAGAACTTTTCATGGACTCAGTCATGGAAAATCTTTTCACTAGGACTTTGAACAATTTTAATTAAAATTCAGTTCAAGTTAATCTCTTATGCTTAGCAAAAGCATCTGCCATGTTTTCCCCACTTAAGAACTTGAGCTGAAAATATGAGCATTTTCCTGTTATAAAAGCACTGTGTCTGTGTAAAGTTAAAATAGCTTCTGAGGACAATTTTCAACACATTTGGATCTTCCAAATTATGGTTGTAAAAATGCAACTTTCAAAAACAACACTGATGCCTCACTCAATGATGTGGCTGCATCTCTTGCTACACATGATGCCTTCTCTCTCAGCATGTGCTTAATTCCTTGAACCATTAGCCTACTCCTAGTTTCCTTGACTGGCCCATGGCCAGGACATGGCACACTGCTTGCCACATAAGAGCTGCACAATTTGTTGAATAAGTAGATGAATGAATGAATTCAAGGATATAAAAGCTCTGCCTTACTATTGCAAGAATGTGGAAACAACCCAAGTGACCGTCAATCCATGAGTGGATTATTAAAATTTGGTATATATTTATAATGGAATATTAATCATAAGAAATAACAGTGATCTAGAACCTCTTATATTTTCCTGGATTAAACTTAAGCCCATTACCCAAAGTGAGGCACCACAAGAGCAGAAGAATGGGCTCCACTTGTACTCACCATCAAATTGGTACTAACTGATCAATACTAGGGAGATTACATGGCAGAAATACTCTCTAGGGATTAGGGGGATGAGGGAGTAAATCCACAACTAAAGGGGAGCACTGTAGGGGGGAAGGACATGCCTTTAACCCGCGATTGGGTGAGTCAACGACCTCACGGGTAACCATCATGTTTGTACCCTCACAATACCGTGAAATAAAAAAAAAAAGAAATCAACTACAGAACAGGGGAGGAAAACATGAAGAGGATGATAAACAATGAAAGTGTTAGAAATCTGACGACGAGCCCAACAGCACCATCACCACACCACATTTACAGTTTGCTCTGCATGCCATGGACCTGAAGGCACCGTCAGGAACACAGGAATACATACATATACATGCGATAAGCCAAGGCATTACATGCTGAGTGGCTTTTTGAATACTTCTCCTTCAAGGGACAAGGCAGCCCGAAGAAGGCATCACGGGTGTAGCAGGCCCAGTTAGGCCTTGAAGGATAAGGGAGACATCCACCTGAAACTTTTAGTCGGACAAGGACCTAATAAAGTCTCAATCTGCTGAAAGACAGGCTGGCTTTCTTTGTGTAGTAACAATCAAAATGGAAAGTCTGGAAAAGAAAAAACTTTGATCTGAGGAATCTTTTCCAAAAAAATTAAGACCTCCAATTCTGGGGGTGGGGAGAAAAACAACAGAAATGAGTAGGCTGTCTATTTAGCACAGTATTTTATTTATGGTAATTGATTTTGTTAAAAAGTTCCTTCTTGATAACTATAATATATTCAAAATAAGGCAAAAATCATCTGACTAAACGTCATAAAGAAAAATTCATCTGAGTTTTTTTTAATAAGAAAAATTAAAATGGGGGATAGGAGAGGCACATTAGTGGTATTAACACGAATATCAATTATCTGAAGGTTCTTACTAGACAGCTCCCTGACAACACAGCACTGAAGAAGTCAACAACATATAATTCAGGCTCTAAGTAATTATCCTGGTACAGATTTACACACGCTGTCTTTACTATCACTCCCCTATTAGTTCCCATTTACTCTCCCAAGCCTCGCCCGAGCACCTTTTCACGTCTCCACTTGGCCCTTTAATAAGGGTGTGGAGGGTGTCTTTCCTAGCCCCGAATCCATGGGAACTTCCTTTTTTCTCAAGATGAAAATATTCTCCTTGTAGCTGCCTGACTCCTCAAGCTCTGTGCCTAGGGGCTCTCTGACTGGCCTTGTTTCGGTTCTGAAACCTCACCTTTCACCAGTCTTTCTGTCTCAGTCAATTACTTTGCTCTTTTCTCGACTCTCAAGACACAGAGATTTGTCTCAATCCCAGTCTCTCTGCTCAATTTGAGAATTTCATAAGCTCTTCTCAGAATCCTGTTTCTCTGCTAAAAGCTCCCAGGCTCCTTATAATTAATAGGTCATTTCACTGTTTGCATCTTATTATTTCACTTCTTACCTCTGGGGAGCCACACATTGTTCAGGTGACGAAGACTCCTAACTCACAGTGTTCCATTTTTACCATAGATTCCTCTGATATCAAGTTAAAGCCTCCTTCATCACTTTATGCCCTAATTCTTGTTTCACAATGAAAGAAAACCTAGCTTGCTGGATCTGGACCCATTTATGGAATCTCTAAATGATCTCAATGAGATGACAGGATCTTCAGTAACAAGGACATAAAGCAGACACAAATGTACACTCATACTTGGCTAGCAGATGCCAGAAAAAGTGTTACTGTTCTTCTAGATTTTGCTGACCAAGTCAAATGAATCGACCATGACATTATGTCTATGGTATGCTGTAGCTGTAATTTTTTAAAAAAAACCTTTTGACTTGTGAGAGAAATAAAAGGAAGCAGCATACACAGAATAAAAAGGACTGACCATAGCTATTTTTTATGAATGCTTCTAAAAATTAGACTAAACAGTGAAAAGTCTCATAGAAAAAGGGAGCAGAGCAAGGAAACATAAATTATAGGCCTGATTACCAAAACCTATTTCAAATTAAGGAAGCTTTCCAATAAATTCCATGTAATTATTCTGCAAACTGCTAGAACTCCATGGTTATTTAACCATGAACACAGCTGCTATCAATGCAATGCAACAATTAAAATTACATATTAGATAAGAATTGCTAAGAGATAAAAAGATAAAATGGGATATAATCATAACCAAATTATCAAAGTCTAGCCATGAGAACAGATATAAAAATGAATACAGCAGTGTGATGTATGTAGCTTTTTGCTTAGTAATCAACATGTTAATTCAGGAGGAAAAAATTATGTATTAAACTAGCTCTGGAATAATGAGAACAAATATAGGAATTTAAGCTTTCATCAAAGTGAAGTTAGATACTTAAGACTAGGATAAGAGTTACACTATTTTAAACATTTTAAGAAAGACCAAATAGGCTTTGCTATCATCACAACATTTGGTTATTGATGGGAGATAATTATAAGTTATGACCAGATCTGTGTAGGTTTTGGGAAGAAAAAAAGGTAAACTGACAAATAACAAGTACAGTGCCATTCACATAGTAGGTGCTTATTGTGCTTGTCTCATAAAGTTTTGAAATGAATTAAAATGTCAGCTGAACTGCACAAGACTATGGATGGACTCATCTTAAAAACCTGGCAACTCAGTCGTTTCCATGCCTGTATTTCAAATTGTGGTTTCAGTAAAACACAGGGTTTTATGGAGACAGATTTGTCATTCAGGATTTTTCTAAGGACTGGGAGAGAAAAAAATTTGAAGGCAGAGTATCCCACCTGTGTACGGTGGGCAGTGAACAACTGGCTTTATTAATGATGGAAATATCAAAGCAGTGAATAAGTCAGTGAATTTGGGGACTTCATCAAGATGAAGCAAAGGGCCGACCAGTATCAGCCTGAAAAAGCCCAGGGTAATGGCCCGAGCTGGAGGCTTTTCCAGAGAAAGATATGTTTCAACTGTCTGTCCTGAGCAATGGTTCTCAAAGTATGGCCCCTTCTAAGAGGTCTTCAAGGCCAAAGCTATCTTCATGATAATACAATCTTTTTCATTCTCATTCTCTCAGAAAGGTACAAGTTTTCCAGAGGCTGCATGATGTGTGATGATGTAATTTCTCAGATAGCTAATGTATCATGTGAAACAGATTTGAGGATCCAGCTATCTGAGTAAGCCAGACATTAAATGAGTTTGCAGAAATGTAAAACAATGCAACTCTTCTCACTAAATATTTTTGTTTGAAAAAGTTATCTGTCATAAAACTATCTTATTTAGGTTTACTATTTACTATTTTTAATGAATATATTTAAAAAACTTAGTTTGAATTTCTAATATTGGTAGATATAGCCCACACTCAAACTCTTTAGGGTTCTCAATTTTTCAAGAGTGTAAAGGGGTCCTGAGACACAACTGCTACTCTGGAGCCTTCACTGAATTGTGTTAGAAATATCTTCTCATTCTTTCCTAACAGCCTACAAACTCTTTGAAAACTCCCCTGTTCATCTCAGTATAATCCTAGTACTAACTATAGTTCTTTGTTGTTTGTAAATTAAATGAACAAAAGTCTTTCCATATTCACAACATCAAAAACTTTAAATTCAAGATCTATATTGTGAATACAGTAGACTACTTGTCTCCTAAAAATGACAGATGAGAAGCTGACTCTGAAGTTGTTCACTGCTTACAGACTGATTTCTGCAGCTAATAGACACAATACAATATCATTAATGGCTTGTGGAATTGGTTTTATTGTTTAATAATCAACCTAAGTTTATTTATAGGGGCCAGCTGTCTGAAAAACTGGAAAGAATCTGCAAAAGTAGAAACATAATGTGTTAGGGTGGTCAGATTATAGATGAATATTTCCTTTCCAATGTCATTTGCTGCTGATGTAATGTTGCTCATGTAATAAAAAAAATATTGTCCAGTAAAGCTCTGGATGCTGAGGAAAAAATAAAAGACTCACTCCTTTGTTTAGCAGAGTTGAAATAGCCAAGAAAAGTGACAGGCTAGGTAGGATATGGACATTTACCACCCATCCCTGTTCTCCTCAAATATGCAACCACATACAGTTCTAATGGAGGGATTGGAAGAAGGAAGAAAAGGAGCTGGAGCTATTCCAACAGTGTTGATTTTTTTTAAGAAGCTCTGAAGCTATGAAATAGAGACAATAATGTTCTTGGGGAACACTGATAAGAAGCCCACTCAAACTTCATTTTCTTTTTTACCCCTCATTTTTAAATCAACTTTATTGAAATATAATTTACATACAATAAAATGTACCCATTTCAAGTATACACTTCAATGAGTTTTGACATCTCATTTTCTTAAATGCCCCAAATCATACACATGGTAAACACTAGAGCATCCTCTTTATAAATGAATAAAACTACTTAGGACAATGCTATACAGTATTTTCCACAGGAGGGTATAATTGTTCATTCTTTCATTCATTCAAAAAGCATTCACTTGGCTCCCTCTACTTGTAAGGGCTTTGTGGTAGACATTGTAGAAGACAAAAAATGAATCAGACACTCAGATACTCTTCCTGTTCTCAATAAGTTTATATTTTAGTTGGGTTGACTGTAACATACATAAGACAAAATCAAAAGTGGTAAGAACTGCAATATGAATTCTTATGGGTAGGAATGGCATTATAGCATTTATAATCTGTTTCATATGTGTATTATATGATGCATATTATAACACTCAGTGTCTCACAGAGAGGAGATAAAATATAGGCACAGATGTGTGCTGACATGTGTGTGTAAATAAAAACTGAAAAGACCTTCTGAATATATAATTTGTAATGAAGAACCAGCATTATGGTTAGTACTAAGGAACACTCAAGATGACAGATGTGATATTTTTGAAAAAGCTGGTATTGCACATAATAATAGTGATAAACCACAGTAAGTTATAACAATTCTGAGCCATAATACAAACTCCAAAGAAAAGCTGTAATGAGATATTGCTTTAAGCCAGTTTGGATTTAATTACCTCACATTTACGTCCATAAAACCAGCTTCCACAACCTGTTTTTATTGGACAGGATTCAGTGAATGTTCCTATAATCCTGTGGTGTCAGGACTTGAACACAAATATGAGTACTCTAAGACAGTAGTCTTCAAACTGGGGTCCATGTACCCCTGAGGGTACACAAAGACTTTCCAGGGGTACAGGCATGGAGAGCTTTAAGGGAATCAATGTCCACATCCGTAATTCGTATTAATACATATACTTTTTTCAAAGCTGATCACCAAAGGGACAACTATAGAAAGCGGTACTCCCGAGAGAGTTCCATGATAGCAGAGCAGAGCAGCAGGTTCAGAACTAACCACTGCATGGAGCAGTGCCTTGTTTCTTCATCTGGGGACAATTAGGGCGAGTCCCTGTGTCTTATCTCTTTTAGAAATGAGATGTGTGCCAGAGGGATGTGTATTTAAATTTACTTAAGTTGAAAAACGAAGTCAGACTTTTCCTGAAAGAATGACTGGTTTGGCTGTTTGATTTGTTAATGAAGACTTTTAGATTACATGCAAATATATCTTTTGCAACTATTTAAACCTTGAATAAAAAAATCTAGATGCCAGTTTTAAAATGTGTAAAGGGGTACTTAATTTTTAAAAATTCTTTTGAGAGAGACGTAAGAATATACATTTGAAAACCACTGCTGTAAGAGATATAAAGTAAAAAGAACAAAAACTAAATGATAAATGAGGATTTTTCTTTAAGTTGATAGTTTCTCCAGAGAGTCTTCTTGATAAAGACCCTTGTATGTGAATAGCCCCATGCAATGATTTGTGTTCTTTGCAATGTGATGTGGGGAAATAGCACAGGCTTTGTTCCCTCCTGACCTTTCTGAGTCTCAATTTTCACAACTATAAAATGGAAATAATCTCAAACCCTATAAACTTATCGTGAGAATTAGAACCCACAGATGTACAGACTTAGCTCAGTGCTTAGCAACACATCGTTATTGGCACTAAATCAAGAATGGTAGCTATTATATAGTCTCCTATATTTTAGTCTTTGGGCTGTGTGAGGAAAATCACAAATTGGAACTAAAATTATTTATTGTTCATTTTATGTGAAAGAGTAGCTACTGACCCACCATCTATGGTACGCATTTTGAGTCATATTTTCCCAGAAATGTGGACATATTTCAGTTAATTTATTCGCACTCTCCTACCTGATGTCCTCTGTTAAAAAAAAATGGGCAGCCACCTAGGTCAAGAATACAGGCTATATACCACAGATTGGGATATAATCAATAATGAACAACAATTGGCTAAGTTAATATTCAGCCAGAATTCCATTTCCAGGAAACATCTGACTTGTAAATAATAAAGCCTTGCTATCCATAATGGGTCCAAGGGCCAGCAGACTTGGCATCATCTGGGGGCTTGTTATAATGCTAATTGTGAGGCTTAACCCCAGACCTACTGAATTGGAATTTGCAGTTTAAACAGATTCCTAGGTGATTTAAATGCTCATTAAACTGTGAGAAGCACTGATAAAGAAAAGACCTTCCGTGGGGAAGATACAAACACCAGGTGTACATATAATTCAGGTAGCAACTTTCTGTTGCACCTGCTTAAAGCTGAGTAAGGCAGAATGATGGACTCTAATTTCTAATGATAAACTGACATATATACATGCCCATAAACACCCACACACATACATACACATACATAGACCAGTGGTTCTCAAATGGAGGTGATTTTTTCCCCCCAGAAGACAACTGGCAATGTCTGGAGACATTTTTAATTGTCAAAACTAGAGGATACTGCTAAACATCTTATAGTGCACATGACCTCTACAACAAAAAATTATCCAGCCCAAAATATCAATAGTGCTGTGGTTGGAAAAACCCTGGCATAGATTATACAATATATGTGCCTAAAGGCACATTAATTGGAATCATTAATGGAAAAAGGAGTCATAATTTGACTATAGAACTCACAGGATGAATTTCAGATATGGAGAGTTATGCATCTCAAGGTCTATATTACTTTCAAAATAATGAGAACCCTGGTTAAAAGCTATCAACATCTGCTTTAGCTAGCAAACCTAGAGTCCATGATAATCTATATTAGCATATAGAGTTCATCAACATCAATGCCTAAAACCTGTTAATGTGCAAAGAAAAATAATGGAGACAGAAAATTAAGTTATTATTTTGTCTAAAACCCAATCCTACTCAAAGAAAGAAGCAGACTTAGGAGCCTCAACTCTGTACCCTCCTTACTCTATACTTTCTTCAAGATCATCAACCAGGCTCGAACTTCACACTTCAACCTTCAAATGTTCCTGGACATAAAGCAAGAAATAGTGATTTAGGGTAAACCCATTCATTACTATCATTCAGAGTGCTAAGTCCTCCAAATTCAGTAGTATGACCAGTCTCTCCCTCTCTCACACACATATTACATGCACCCAGCTGGTTCTGAAAAGGTTCCATCAGGGCCTCCTGCTCTCAGTTCTCCTAGTTCCTGGTCCTGAGCTTCTAAATGATGGTAGGGGGTATAGTTTTTCTGCATATAAACTCCTATCTCTCTTCCTGACAGGCTTTACCAGACTAGGCAGCTAACTGTCCTATGCTGTCCTCATGAGAGTGGCCCAGAGAAATAGCAGGTTATTGGGAAACAAGTAGTAAGGAGATGTTTAAAGCAAATGTATTCAAATAGTCAGTTTTATGTGCCTGCCTTATAAGATGGAGCTTGGGGAACAGATGGGGGTATCAGCCAATTTACAATAACCGTGAAAAAAATGTATCACATTTGCATTATGCTGAAACAGATGCATCACGTTTGCTGCTTGAAATCATTGAACAAAATGGAAGCAATTGAAGCTTTTTCAAAACACTTTTTGCAAGTTACTACACTGCCAAGATTCACTAATCACCATTCCACTTTAATGCTCTTTTCATTATACTGCAAAATAATCTTCCCTCCCTTATATCTTAAGAAAACACACCTCCTTCTCATAAAAATGAAATAGCACATGTTATTATTTAATAAGTGGAAAAGAAATCCTTACACGTTTTTGTGAAACTGTTCCTTAGTAAAACTGTAAGAACTGTGGTGTAGAGAAGGGAAAATATTTCACTGCAATTATGCTCAACGCATTGTCAAAACCATTAAATTGAATTCTAATGCTAGTGCAGGATGTAGAAGCACTTTGCCAAAGTTTTTGTTAACTATTTCACCACCAAAGAAGTTTAGCCGTGGACTCTGCCACTTGGTTTAGAAGTCCCATGACCACTGAGGAAGAAGCTGCCATGTTTACCTACTCAGGCTTCCAGGTGTCTCAAATAGGGAGTGCGGCACAGACAGAAGCCAGGAGCAAGCCTCTAGCCAAGGCCATGGATGAGATCATCAACCCCACCCCAGCATCCTGCCCAGCCTCCTCTGAATTTCACAGGCCACAGCTCTTGAGTCAGCCTCCTGTTTTGTTCTCAAAACAGAAAAAAACTAAAAGATTCCCACAAAAAAGTTTGGGAATTCTTACATTATACAATTATATTAAACATGTTCCTCACCTGTAGCGTAATTACAGAAAAGAGCAGATTAGGATCTCAAAAAGAAGGACTCTATTTCCAAGAACACTGCCCCAACTTAGTTTCCTTTTAAAATGTCCTCTCGAATCCTTAAAAAACTTTCAAAAAGAAAGTTCTGTGACAAAGATTAAGGACATGCATTGGATAATTAATTCATCCCTAACAGAAAAGATTTATTAAAGTATTATGAAAGCAAATATTTATAACTTTTCATTCATGACAAGTCCTTTAGTTCAATTCTTCAGGGATTCCATTCTATTTTAGCTTCTGTATAATACAGCAAGGCTATAATTACATCCTCTACAATCAGCTCGTTCCCAGTATAATTAAGAGTTCCACAAATTTAAAACTGCGACCTCACTACTGAGGTAGAAGAGATAGTTTATACTGCACGTCAAATGCCCTTCTGTTACGCCGACAAATTTAAAACATAAAAGAAAAAAATGGCATGTTATGATCTCACCATTCAAGTGGGAATTACGTTGCTAATAATAGAATTTCTCCTCCATTGTGTGTGGCATCAGACTCTCATCAATATGCGCTTCCCTACAAAATCCCATGTTCTCCCCATATGCTATGAAAACTCCAGACCCATTCAGATGCTTCTCAGTTCCTCTCATTTAACTGCCATCCACTGAGTATAAGATATATGTGAGTGGTTTCTAGAATAATGTCATGCTAGTACAAACCAAGTTTTAATTTGCAGAGAGGTGCATCAGTAAAGTGCATAATTTCTAAACAACGTGAATAAAATTTTATCTTAATTAAGAATCAGGGAGTTGAGCATCAAATATTAACATACCACATATTTTGGTTCAAGCAAACCATTTGATAAATATAATAATCATATTAATAACAAAAGAACAACAGCAACAACTAACATCAATTGCTTACCATGTGCTATGACTATGAGAATCTTAGATGAATTATCTGATTTAGTTTTTACAAGAAGCCCCTAAGGTAAATATAATTATTGTACCATTTTTCATATGAGGAAACTTAAGCTCACAGATGTTAAATAACTGCCTGCGTTAATTACCCGGTAAAAGTAGTTCCAGTCAGTCTTGAAGCCAGGTCTAACTGCATCTCAAGCTATTTTCACAGCCTTCAGGCTAGACTACATACTAATTATATGTTGCACAAGCAATTTAAACCAAAAATTCTTGCCCTTACTTTTCTAAGGCTCCTGCAACTTTTACTAATCAATGGTAGTCAAATAAGAAAGCAAGTTATCTGTTTATCAAGATTCTTCTCCCTCATCAAATTCAGGAACTCCTTTGCATATTTTGTATGAACTGATACAATCATTCTAAATTACATAAATGTTTTATCTGATGAGTTACTAGAGCACCAATCACAAACTAGAATGCACTCTTGTATTTTTCAGATTAAAGAAACTGATTGATCAAGAAACCAAGTCACAGGAGAAGAAGGATCAAGAAAAAGAGAAGAGGGTCACCACCCTGAAAGAGGAGCTGACCAAGTTGAAGTCTTTTACTTTGATGGTGGTGGATGAACAACAAAGACTGACGGCACAGCTCACCCTTCAAAGACAGAAAATCCAAGATCTGACCACAAATGCAAAGGAAACACATGCCAAACTAGCCCTTGCTCAAGCCAGAGTTCAAGAAGAAGAGCAGAAGGCAAACAGACTAGAGAAGGAACTGCAAACGCAGACCGCAAAGTTTCACGAAGACCAAGACGCAATTATGGCAAAGCTCACCAACGAGGACAGTCAAAATCGCCAGCTTCGACAAAAGCTGGCAGCACTTAGCCGGCAAATTGATGAGTTGGAAGAGACAAACAGGACTTTACGAAAAGCAGAAGAGGAGCTGCAAGATATAAAAGAAAAAATCAACAAGGGAGAATATGGAAATGCTGGTATCATGGCGGAAGTAGAAGAGCTTAGGAAACGTGTGCTAGATATGGAAGGGAAAGATGAAGAGCTTATAAAAATGGAGGAGCAGTGCAGAGATCTCAATAAGAGGCTTGAAAAGGAAACATTACAAAGCAAAGACTTTAAACTAGAGGTTGAAAAACTCAGTAAAAGAATTATGGCTCTGGAAAAATTAGAAGATGCTTTCAACAAAAGCAAACAAGAATGCTACTCTCTGAAATGCAATTTAGAAAAAGAAAAGATGACCACAAAGCAGTTGTCTCAAGAACTGGAGAGTTTAAAAGTAAGGATCAAAGAGCTTGAAGCTATTGAAAGTAGGCTGGAAAAGACAGAATTCACCCTAAAAGAGGATTTAACTAAACTGAAAACATTAACTGTGATGCTTGTAGATGAGCGGAAAACAATGAGTGAAAAATTAAAGCAAACTGAAGACAAGTTACAAGCTGCTTCTTCTCAGCTTCAAGTGGAGCAAAATAAAGTAACAACGGTTACTGAGAAGTTAATTGAGGAAACTAAAAGGGCACTCAAATCCAAAACTGATGTGGAAGAAAAGATGTACACTGTAACCAAGGAGAGAGATGATCTAAAAAACAAACTGAAAGCAGAGGAAGAGAAAGGAAATGATCTCCTGTCAAAAGTTAGTATGTTGAAAAATAGGCTTCAATCATTGGAAGCAATTGAGAAAGATTTCTTAAAAAACAAATTAAATCAAGACTCTGGTAAATCCACAACAGCACTACACCAAGAAAACAATAAAATTAAAGAGCTCTCTCAAGAAGTGGAAAGACTGAAACTAAAGCTAAAGGATATGAAAGCCATCGAGGATGACCTCATGAAAACAGAAGATGAGTATGAGACTCTAGAACGAAGGTATGCTAATGAACGAGACAAAGCTCAATTTTTATCTGAAGAGCTAGAACAAGTTAAAATGGAACTTGCTAAATACAAGTTAGCAGAAAAGACAGAGTCCAGCCATGAACAATGGCTTTTCAAAAGGCTTCAAGAAGAAGAAGCTAAGTCAGGATACCTTTCAAGAGAGGTGGATGCATTAAAAGAAAAAATTCATGAATACATGGCAACTGAAGACCTAATATGTCACCTCCAGGGAGATCACTCAGTTCTGCAAAAGAAACTAAATCAACAGGAAAACAGGAACAGAGATTTAGGAAGAGAGATTGAAAACCTCACTAAGGAGTTAGAGAGGTACCGCCATTTTAGTAAGAGCCTCCGGCCTAATCTCAATGGAAGAAGAATCTCTGACCCTCAAGTATTTTCTAAAGAAGTTCAGACAGAAGCAGCAGACAATGAACCACCTGATTACAAGAGCCTCATTCCTTTGGAACGAGCAGTCATCAATGGTCAGTTATACGAGGAGAGTGAGGACCAGGACGAGGACCCTAATGACGAGGAATCTGTGCTGTCCTTCAAATGCAACCCGTCTACTCCCTGTCCCGTTAACAGGAAGCTATGGATTCCTTGGATGAAATCCAAAGAGGGCCATCCTCAGAATGGAAAAATACAAACTAAACCCAATGGCAACTTTGTGCAACCTGGAGATCTAGTCCTAAGCCACACGCCTGGGCAGCCACTTCATATAAAGGTTACTCCAGACCATGTCCAAAACACAGCTACTCTTGAAATCACAAGTCCGACCACAGAGAGCCCTCACTCTTACACGAGCACTGCAGTGATACCGAACTGTGGCACCCCAAAGCAAAGGATAACTATCCTCCAAAATGCCTCCATAACACCAGTGAAATCCAAAACCTCTACGGAAGGCCTCGTGAATTTAGAACAAGGCATGTCCCCGATTACTATGGCAACCTTTGCCAGAGCACAGACCCCAGAGTCTTGTGGTTCTTTAACTCCAGAAAGGACAATGTCACCTATTCAGGTTTTGGCTGTGACTGGTTCAGCCAGCTCTCCTGAGCAGGGACGCTCTCCAGAGCCAATTGAAATTAGTGCCAAGCATGCGATTTTCAGAGTCTCCCCAGACCGGCAGTCATCATGGCAGTTTCAACGTTCAAACAGTAATAGCTCAAGTGTGATAACTACTGAGGATAATAAAATCCACATTCACTTAGGAAGTCCTTACATGCAAGCTGTGGCCAGCCCCGTGAGACCTGCCAGCCCCTCAACACCACAGCAGGATAACCGAACTCAAGGCTTAACTAATGGGGCACTAAACAAAACAACCAATAAAGTCACCAGCAGTATTACTATCACACCAACAGCCACACCCCTTCCTCGACAATCACAAATTACAGTAAGTAATATATATAACTGACCACGCTCACCCTCATCCAGTCCATACTGATATTCTTGCAAGGAACGTGATCCTTTTTTAATCATCCCTCCATATCCCCAAAAAGACTGACTGAACTTGTACTTTGGGAAGGTTTGTGCATGAATTATACAAGAGTGATCTGAAACTAACTGTTGCCTGCATAGTCGTATCAAGTGTGCACTTACTGTATATCTTTTCATTTACATACCAGTATGGAAAATATTTAGTCTGCACCTGTAAAAATACATCTTTATGTATTTCATTTTCCATAACTCACTTTAATTTGACTGCAACTTGTCTTGGTGAAATACTTTAACATTATTAAGCAGTAAATAATTTGTTGTTTTTACCATTGCTTGCTGAATTTTCTTTTGGTCATTTTGTATTATATTTCTGCATGTACAATAGAATTTTATTTCTTATTTATGATGTCTATTAATTCTTCCTTAAAAACAAACAGGACTTACTCCCCATTTACAGTCGACTTCTGATCACATATTAGAGGAGGAGAAAGTGGTTCAAATAAATAAAAATTTTACATCTCTTTGATTTCAAAGTGAACTCTAAGATTTTCCAGGAGCAAACTTAACTACATGTTTGCATGTATCTCAGTATCCCTGGTGACCAGCACAGTGCTTAGTATATATCAGGAACTTACTAAATGTTTACTGAGAATAATGAAATGATATTAAAAAATTAGCTTTTTCTGAGCACATATAAGCTGATGGTAAAAGTAAAACACTTTGAAATGTGATAGGAAGCCAGAGAAAGCACATTTGGAAATACAAGTTATGATGACAATCAAGAGTTGACTGTATTTCTACCGTAGACCAAAATCCCCACAAAACATGTATGTCTACAACTAAGTCTGGAATCAGCCACTGTGACACAAGCTCTTGAACACAGTGCTTCAAAGCAAAAATATCATTCTTACTCGTTTTTCCAAACAGTTTGGATTACTTAATGTAGGTGCTACCTACCCTGCTTAAGAGTGGACTGCATTCAGAGGCTTTCAATTCAATTGTTCTTTTTACCTCTCAACAAGCAAATAAAAGCCAAAGATAGTTATGAACACAAGTTACAGAAAAGGCATATATTTAAAAAAATCACACATTATGTTAATTGAAGGAAGTAATATACTGTGAATTTCTTCGGTGATTATTATTATGCAATTTACAAGGCAGGTGAAAAAAACTCAACCAAAGCATCCTAGAAATTTTGGTGCCTGGCTCACTGGACTCCCTAAGTATAATCCATACCTCTGAGTAGAGAATAAGTTTTCAGAGGAACATTTTACATTATATGTCTGGTCCCCAAGTCACATTCCAAAGGACAAACTAGCTTATCATCATTTGCTTTTTTCTAATCCTATAACTGTTAATTTAGTGTGGTCAGTTGTACTACTTTTAAATCTAAGTTACTGATATTAAACACAATTCATTTAAACATCCAGGCAAACTCTGAAGATCTTTAAGAATAAAAGGAATCTTTCAAAATTATCCTCCTTTTTCCCTGCAAAATCAATTTCTTGATAGCAAAGTGAGGATTTGTTGACAGAAACACTTCCATGGTGATGAACTGCAACACCAACACTGTGGGCTTGCATCATCATTAAATAAATTTGGAGGAAAGCTGAGGCTACACTAATGAATGAGAAAGCTTCTGTTTAAACACATTTATCTTGGGAATCGGCTGTGACCCAACTGTATTACAAAATACATGATAGTCTAAATGTTTTTCAAAACTATTTTTATTTTTAAGTCACCTTGGCCCAGAACTCTGGAAGGAACAACACACCTCATTTTAGCTCTTTCAAAGTAGACAATGATAATGCTGCTGCTGCTGCTGCTGCATGAGATCTTTTTCTAGTTAAAAATTGACAGTGGGTCCGTGTAACACTTTGGAAGGCACTGATCAACTGATCATAAAATTATGAACAACAGAAATTGGAATTCAAAGACAAAGTCTTCCCCACTTTGTCACATAATGGCACAAACAGAAAACATCTTTGTGTGGCACTGAGTGAAACAGATAAAGAGGCAGAAGTAACTAGCCAAGGGATTCCCATCGCCCCAGTATCCTCCAAGCTGCCCCAAGTGCTGGAGGGACGAGGGAAATCCATTCTTGGTTCATTTGTAACAAATAGAGTTTGGGAGCTTCAGGCTATTCATCAGCCCACCCATTTTGTAAAGATTCAATTTCTTATTTTATATAGCCACAGCCATTCTCTACAGTAAAGTTAACACCACAAGTCCTGTGCTCCATGATTACAATGCACAAATTCTCATTTCATCATCTGCTCCAGATTTTAACTATAAATAGGCTTCCTGAGTACTTAATCTAACATAACTGGAAATTTACCAGAGCTTCAAGGATTACCTCTCTTTTAGAGATTCCTTTACTTGGAGGATTCCTTTAATAATAATTCATGTCAGCATCAAAATAAACTTTAGGAGACTGTCAGATAAATAACTTATGTATAGATTATTAAAAGTGCCACTAATTAAAGTTCATCATAAAGACAGTGTAATTTCTGCAAAACATCTTTTTTTCCTATAAAATTATACATAAAATGACACATTCTAGATTTTTGGCCTTTAATAGTTTCTTATATCCTTTGTGTGTGTGCAAAAGAGGGGGGAGAAGGGAGACAGAGATTAGAAGATTACAGTCCCTTTTTCATTGACATGTAATCACAGAACACCCCTAAAAACCAAGGAGAGAGGAAGAGACACTGGAAAATCTTCGTATGAAATATGTGAGGGTGGAGGATTGTATGCTTTGGTTCATGATAAACTCACAGAAGATAGACCGTTTTTATGAAGAGCTGAAAAACGCATATTTTTCTTTCACTGATTGGTCCCAATTTCAGAACCAAGTTTCATTTGACTCACAATCCCACTATTTCTCGAACTCTTTGAAAACTGTGGGATCCTATCACAGAAGTGAATGATTTTACCACATTCCTTTTTCCACCTAGAGCAATGGCAAAACTTTCCCCAAGAGGATGCCACTGCTCTCTAGAGGCACTAGCAATTTCCTTACTAGAAGGAAATTGTACATTTCTACAGTTGAATCTTTGCATATAAAAGAGGATCTCTATATTTGTTCAAGTTTATGACAGGATTACATAAAATATACTCAGAAGGTCTCCAAAATTATATCTTAACAATGCCAAGACATTAGGTGTGATGTCTTCCTAATATTCAAATGATAAAATTAGAGGCACTGTGAGATGTTCATAGAAGGGATATTTTATTAAAAATTTATAGCCCAAGGAGTCTATGATCTTTATTGATTGAAGTATAACTCTAAATAAAAACATGCCTTAGTAGTTTCTTTGATTCTGAATATTAACAAAGTGAGTCTCCTTTGAAACATGTTAGACAAAGGCAAGGAAAAACCTTTAACCAACACTCTAGTTTCCCTATACCTTGGTTTCTTTTGTTTGTTTTTTCCTCCCAAATAATCATTTTGCTTTGCAATCCCAAGAGAAAAGATAATCAGACAGAAATGCATGCCCTAAACACTCTTATAGATCAACGTTTCTCAAAGTAAAATCCAAGACACCTGTATGAGAATCTCCTCATATTAATATTAAGTTCCACCCAGAGCTATCATATCAGAATCTCTGGGGGGAAAGGCCCAGGAAGCTGCATTTTTGCAAGGTCCTCTGCTGATTAGTATGCACCCTAAAATGTTGGAATTCCATTGTTTTAGAAATTCCCATATAAGCGTCCCCATTTAATATGGTCCGACTTAGATTTTTCAACTTTAAGATGCTGGAAAAGTGATACCCATTGAGTAGAAACTATGCTTTCAATTTTGATCTTTTCTCAGGCTAGCAATACACTGTACAATACTCTCTCACGATGTTGAGCAGAGGCAGCAAGCCGCAGCTCCCAGTCAGCCATGGAATCAGGAGGGTAAACAACTGATACTTTACAGTGGACTGTGTTGGCAGATGACATTGCCCAACTGTAGACTAATGTAAGTGTTCTGAGCACATTTAAGGAAGGCTAGGCAAAGCTATGATTTTCAGTAGGTTAGGCGTATTAAATATATTTTCGATTTATAATGGGTTTATTTGGATTTAATCCTATCATAAATTGAGGAGCATCTGTATTGATAAGCATTGGCAAATGTGTTCTGACTATAGTGCCACTCTTAGAATGAATTACACCTGTCCCAGGAGATGTGACTATTCTGCCCTCTAGTGGTTGGCATGACAAACAGAAGGCTTATTGCCTAGGTTTTTCTTTTTATTTAAAAGGAAAGCTCAATAAAAACTACCATTTTATTGGGTGGGAAGATTCCCAGTTTTATAACTGTAGCAAATCATAGATGCCTGAATCTTTGGCTGAGCTTTAGCAGGCTGTCTGACACCTACAAGATCTGTTTCTCTCTTAGATCTCAGGCCCTCAATTTGACTCTGTAGCATTTCTTGGGAATGGTCCAGAATACTAATTTAAAGAGGGCAGTTAGATGAACCAAAACAAAGCACTCCATTCACCTTAGGGTGCAGTGAAGCAAATTCGAGAAAGAGCAAGGAAGACAAGTAGTTTGCTAAAGTTCCCAAACCCTAAACCCCCTTTAAATTCATTTTCATTTAGATTAAACTCCAAGCCCTTTCCTTTCCAAGTGATGGATCCTTTCCACTTTTCAAGCTACTTCAAGAAGGGTAAAGCTTTTGTGCAAATACATCAGAGCAGGCATCTCCCAAATGCAGCAGTGTAGAGTAAGGAATCCTTAGGGAGTCCAGCTAGTTAAATGAACAATACCTCTAAGTACTTTATAATTTGATAATGAATTAACACCACTCACATGGCAGCACTTACAAATCTGTCACCATTCCATTAGGACACCAGGTTTTACATTTAGAATGTTGCCGCAAAAATATACTCTGCGCTAACTATTGGCATTGCAGTAAGACATCCCAGGGATAATCTTCTTTACTTGTAGACTCATTTCAGAATTTCATTATCAAAATTATTGGTCAAGAGAAATAAACTTTATCTGATTTGAGGTAATTTTTTGAAAGCCTGAAACTAGTTTTCTTATTTTAGTGAGGTCCCCCCCCCCATAGCTAAATGGAGCTGTTATGGTATTTTTAAAGTTATTATACCTAAAATAGTCTTTTTCTTTCTTTCTTTTTTTCAGCATCTGTTTTGTTTTACCTTTTAAAGGCTAGTCAAGTTTGGATAACTAACAATGTACAAAAATATAGGCCCCACAAACCTACAAAGCCTGCCTCATCCTCGGCCCTTCCTGAGCCCTCTGGATAGGTGGAGACGAGTTTACTAATGGACATTCATGCCTGTAATGGTTATAACCTACTAAAGAGGAAATTGAAACTCTTCAGAGAGGACTCTTTAGAAAGGTCTAAACAATAGAGGGAGTTATCTCATAAATTCTTACAATTCCTACTGAAACCATTTTTTTCTCCCATCAAGGCAAAGGTAGTTGATTGTCTAGATCCTTTATTTTTCCCAAAGGCATATGGGAAATGGTTTATCTGAACCATATCTGAAATAGTTTATCTGAAAACTCCAGTTTATCCTGTGGTATCTCATACAGATGCGGCAAGGGTCAAAAAAAAAAAGAGAAAAATAAAAAACAACTCTAGTTTATACTGTGGTATCTTTGAAAGAGACAAAGGTACAATGTACTAATACAAATATAAATGTCCAAATATGCATATGCTCTGGGCCAATCTGTTCAGTGAGTGAACAATCCTTATGCAATGAAATTCGTGTGTCTCAGTGACATGCACGGCATCCCAGCACGCAATGTTTTCTTCAAAGCATCACATGAACACAATTGTTCAATCCACGGATCATGACATACTGAACTACCTACCTCCTACCCAACACTGGGGCAGGCACTGAAGAGATCCAAGATTCACTGCCCTTGAAAAGCTTATTAACCTGGGCAAGGAAATGAAACAAGAAACAAGAGTATCAGGCAACATTTAATCAAGTGGGAAACTGTACATTTCTACCAATAAACTGGAGATTAAGGAGGATTACAGTAGATTAACATGGCTTCACAGAGAAAGACTCAGGTCAGTGGAGTGATTAAGGGCAGGCAAACAGAAGATCAGGTCTAGTTCATTCCTTTTCTAGTCAGCTGTTAGGATCTGGACAAATCATTTAACTTTTGTGAAATAAGAGATTTGGACTTGGTGATCTCTAAGATCAAGTCTGGTTCTAACTTCCAATGATTTCTGAATTCTAAGTCTTTCCATCCTACTTTAATCATTTAAAATTATTTTGGGGAAATAAGGTTGGGGCATAAATAAACCAACAATCGATATGAGTTGCTTCCCCTTTAGAAATTAAACTTCTTCCTCATTTTTTCACTTGTAGGTGTCATATTCACTAGATGGTCTCTAAACGTTTATTTCCTTCTCTAAGATTCCATGAATTAATTTCTTTGAACTCTCATACCAGTTCCCCCCCCCATACCCAATTAGAAAAATTTCTCAACTACAAGACCATTGACAGTTTGGACCCAATAATTCTCTGTTGGGGGAAAGGAGAGGATGGAGGTGTTCTATGCACTGTAGGATGTTTAGGACCATCCCTCTAACTATGACAAAAATGTTTCCAGACATAGCTAATGTTCCCCGGGGGCAAACTCACGCCTCTTCCAATTGAAAATCACAGTATTAGAGAGAGAGATCAACTGACTCTATAAGCCAATTCCACTTTTACATAACTTGCTACAGGAAAAATTTGAAAACTCATTTGAAAACTCTTATGTCTGATGTATAGAAAGGAGAATCTTGAATCTGACTAAACATAAGTTACAAAGCAACTTATAAAATCTGCTCAGAAGAATTCTGTCACACAAGGATTGTTTCCACTCACTGGTCAGATTGGCCCAGAGCATACACATATTTGAACATTTCTATTTGTATTAGTACCTTGTACCTGTGTCTAAATACCATATTATAAACTAGAGTTTTCAGATAAACTAGAGCTTTCCATTTCTCATGTGCATTTGGGAGAAACAAAGAGCCTGGACCACCAAACTACTTTGCCTTAAATGGGTTTCAGCAGGAATCTCAAGAACTTAAGGGACAACTTTCTGTTTAGACTTTAGAGTTTTCTACAGAGTCCTCTCTAAGAAGTTTCAATTTCCTCTGCATTAGCTTACAGTCAACACAGTCATGATTAGGCTCTATTAGGATACAGGCTTTCTTCATTCATCGACGAATCACCTACAAAAATGAACTATCGAATATTTCTGAAGCACCTGAAATTGCTTATTGTTGTGCTAGGCAGCTATGCAGGTGTTAAGGTTTGGAATCTAAGGCAGGAGTTAAGGCTACCTTAAAAGGTAACAAAGAGCATAACACAGAAGGAATTGTATATAGACAGTAGGTACCATAGGAGTTTGGAGGAGGAGCAGGCTACTCTGGAGTGGGGCTTTGGGGTCAGGTTTCAGAAACAGATGAGAACTGAACAGGGCCTGGAGGATAAGGAAGACTGGGATAGAAAGAAGGCAAAAAAGGTGTTCCAAAAAGGTGCCCACAGGCAGAGGTGTGGGGGCAGGCATGAGGGCTGATAACCAACATTCAGGGAACAATGAGCAGTGCAATGTGGCTGGAGTTGAGATGGTTGGAGCAGGGTAAGGCTTGAAGGGCACAGTCTAGTCAGATGAATACAGTGCTAGGGAGCCTGTGTCCTTCCTCACAAAAGGCTTCTGGGTAGTGAGGTAACATAACAGAGGGGGAAAAAAAACAATCCTTTATACAATATTATTTCATTTTACAACACCCTTATAAAGTGGGTATGATCATAATTTCAGAGGTTAATAAATTAAAACTCTGAGACATAAGGAAAGTTGCTCCAGATCATTCTGTTAATATGTGACAAAACTGAGATGTGAACTAAGATCTGACTCTTTGTCTCGGTCTCTTTCCACGGCAACATACTGAGAAGCTACCTCAGTGCAAGGGGAAGCATTAAAATTGCATTTGATCCTTTCCACTACCCATGGTGATAGACAGCTTGCCTAATGTTATCTCCTTGTGCTCCACCCCACAAATCTGCCACTTCAGCCAGAACACTCGGAATGCCCTGAAACATACGCAGGGCTTTCCCCTTTCTCCTCCCCAGGGCTCTGTCTGGATAGAATTCTCACCTCTCATCAAGTGAAATAAGACACACTGAAAAAGGCTCACCTCTTCTGAAACCTTCCATGATCACCATAGCCAACAGTGATTTGCCTCTCCTTCCAACTCTCCCTGCCTCCCTAAAGTCACTGTCACAGTAACAGATAATAAATGGGAGAAGCCAAGCCCCACACAAATGAGCAGACAGAAGACTGACCTGGTGATTGTGCTGAGGATAGGAAAGGGGAGAAAGCAAGACAACGGAGAAGCTTGTATTGTCATCATCAGGAGACTGTTTTCAGAGAACACTGAAGTTGCAGCCAGTGTCCACTCCATTCTAAGGCAGGATTTTGTAAGTGAAGGGCACAAACACCAAGCACAAAGGATGAGCTTAGACAGGCTATCAGTATGTGTAGAGCAGGAGGTACTTGATGGGCCTCAGAGATGACTGGAGAGAAAAGTAACAGAAGTGAGTGAAAGTGATCTATGCAAGGAGCATGACAACCATGCACATCAAAGCTTATAAGTAGGTGGCTGCCTTGATAGTCCTGATAATGACTCAAGACCTTCAGAAAAGACAATCAAGGGATCAAGGTCTAGCCACTATAAAGACAAGCACCAGCAACTCAGGTCATACATGATGTGACTTTTGACTATGCGGAAGCCTAGTAAATTTTTATGGATGGCATACCCTAATTTTGGACTTCTATTTCTCAAACAATATCATAACCTGATAAGGAAAGACTGATGCTCCCACAATAATTTTTTAAAGTAAGCACCATGTGTTTTCCCAGCTCAGAGGGAGAAGTGTTAGGGTTCAACCCTATCAGTCTCTAAATTCTGCTCCCAAGAAAGATTATAACTGCAAACCAGGGAAGCACCCAAAGCAAAAATTGCGAATTCAAAGGAAAGTTCCCCCATGTTCCTCCTTATAATAATTAAAGGCATATAAAAACCTGCTTTAATATAGCCACTCTTCAAACAACTCAAAGTAATTCCTCAGGAATGCATTACTGTCCTTCACTATTAGTGGGTTTTACTGGGTTTTAATTTTTTTTCTTCTTTTTTAAAAAAAAAAAAGCTATTCTTTTTCTGTTCTTTCCCTTTTAATGGTGTTCTTGCCTGAATTCATCGATATTAGTCACTTCTGAAGACTCAGAAAACCACAGTTTTACAGAAAGAGGAGTTAACTAAAAACTGCAACGGATGCTCAAAGGGTCTGTAACAGACAGATAATTCCTATAGGGCAATGGGTAGGGATCATGCTGAGAGGGACATCTCTCATAGTAACATACATAAGCAGCCCACTTGTTTTATATAAAACTTTTTTCTGATTATAGATAATATATATTTATTATAGAAACTTTGAAAAATATAAATGCTTCTGAGGCTGCTGAGTTTAGCTTCTAAGAAGGGTAATGAGAGGACTAGGAAGAACAATGGACAAATTTTATTATTTTTTTAGGCAAACCTATCAACTATGGCCCTATTCCAGGTTTTTCTCAGACTGCCAATGAGGAAGGAAATATGCTTTGGGGGAGGCCATCCTGTCCTTACTGCATGTCCCTGTGCCAAGAAGTGGCAAATCCCCCCCAAGAGTGCAAGTTTATGTAATCTGTCTGCTTGGTTCAGACACAATGGCTGAGGGGCCAGCCAGGTCACCGGAGGAGAGGGGCAGGATTTCCTTTCCCCTAGCAGGTCAATCAGTGCCTGGACAATGGTTCAGTCACTATGTATTGTTCAAGTAATGGGAAGAAATGCCTCCTTAGGGGACTGTTCTCAGAACTAGCTATACTCTATTAGTAAGATCAGGTGGCCCTGTGCAGAGATGTGGGTACATGGTAGGGCCCAACAAAATTCACCTCTCGGGCTACGGAAAAGGGATGTAGAAGTACTTACAGTGGAAGAGAAAATGAGTGGCAGGTGAGGTTGAATATTACATTTTCTTCCTGGGCTGCCTCAGCCACTTAAATGGTATCAACAGTTTCTCTATGATGATCCTCAAAGCGACATCTCCACAATTTCAATCCTACGAAACAGTTCCACATGGAAGGCCCAACTACACTTCAAACTTAGCATGTGCCCACAAACCAATACACTCTCTCTCTTGAACTGTTCTTTGTCTCACTTCTGGTCATGGTCTATCACCTTCCCCTCACCCAGGCTCAACATCTGGAGCCATTCTCACTTCTCTGCGCATCCTCCAGATTCAATTAGCCACTCTGCCCTGTTACTTCGTTTTCTATCCTCCCTGTTTCTGCTACTACTCCCCAAGTCCAGATCTTAGTACAGATGGTAATATAAGACAGTAAATCTACTACATTTAACTAACTCACCTCTCTAACCCAAACTTCATTTTAAAAACCTTTGTGATCATGGCTATTCTCTGGTATCCCCAAAACAGAGCTTACCATTACGTGGAGCCATGGCCTTCATCTCCCTTCGAAACGCTGGACATACCCTGCACCCTCACCAGGACACAGTGTAACTATCCTCCTGCATACCGCTGGGCCTTCTTACCTTTGCTCGTGCTGTTTCTAAGGCTGGAATGCTCTTCTCCCTTTGTTCCTCATATTGAAATCCTACTCATCCCTCATGTGTCACTTCCTCTGG
This sequence comes from Avahi laniger, assembly GCA_963575035.1. Lineage (NCBI taxonomy): Eukaryota > Metazoa > Chordata > Mammalia > Primates > Indriidae > Avahi > Avahi laniger. Next base: position 34,898 of record CAUYSK010027853.1, read on the forward strand.
TTAGCCTTCCTTATTTTTTAGTCTTCCTTTGGGTTTCTAAAACACTTCTGTTTGTATCTCTATGATACCACTTCATTCTGCCTCATATTATAATTATCTGTTATCCCTCCTATACTATAACCTTGAGAGCAAGAATCAATTGTCATTTGTTTTTTATTTCAGGATATTATAGGGGCACAAACATTTTGGTTAGAAGTAATGACTTTGCCTCACCCAAGCCAGGGCTAGAGGTGTGCCCTTCCCCCACATGGTGCACATTGCATGAATTAGTTGTGAGTTTAACCACCCCCACCTTCCCAACATCCAATGAATATTACTACCCTGTGAGCACTTTAGTGTTGATCAGTTAGTACCAATTTGATGGTGAGTACATGTGGTGCTTATTCTTCCATTCTTGTGATACCTTGTTTTGAAGGTTGGGCTCAAGCTCTATCCAGGATAATATAAGAGGTGCTAGATCACCATTGTTTTTTGTAATTGAGTAGTATTCCATAGTATACATATACCACACTGTCATTTATTTTTGAAACTCTTATATCAATGTTTCTCAAAATGTAGTCATCAGAATCACCTGGGACTCTACAGCCTTTCACATTCCCAGACCTATTATATCCCAACACAGGGATTCTGTATCTTAACAAGCTCTGTGAGCATATAAAGCTTAAGAACCACTGTCCTACACTACCCAGGACTTAAATATTGCTCATAGTAGGTGCTCCACAAAGGCCCACGTGGCTAACAACACACCTGGGGGCCAGAGCTGGTTTGTATTTGTTCTTTTCATAGAATCACAGAATGTCAGGGCCAAAGGACTTTACGGTGATATGGCAGAACTACTTCATTTATCAAACGATTAAAAGATATGAAAACACAGGAAAGGATAATATGTTTCCAGGTGAATCCTAAAAAAGAAAGATTCTCAATGACAAGACTAAGTAGTATACGGAGGAGAAAGGGTGTGTGAAGGAAGGCCTTTTCTGGGCCAAAAGTGGTTCGAAATACAGCCCAGGAATCAGCACTGCTCATTCAGTTCCCTCAACTCTTACACTTGGTAGTACACCTCCGATAACTAATTGGAGAGATGGTAAAACAAGTGATAAAGCAGAAAAACAAGAAAAGTAAAACAATCAAAGAAGTTAAGTTAGGATTATGATCAAGAAATAGATATCTTAAGGAAAAATATGAGGCCAAAGACAAAGATGATAATAATGATAACAATAGTAAGAACTAACACCTGACACTTTAGATGGTCCAGGGACTTTCCTACACACTATCTCCACTCCCCAAAGAACACTTGCAAGTAGGTATTTTACCTCCCAGATGAAGGTTATAGATGAGGAAACTGAGGTTTGCACTGGCTAAATGGTTGCTCAAGGATACACAGCTTGTTTAATGCCAAAACTAGAAGGCAGATCCCAGACTGGCTGTACATTCTGTGTTTTTAGCTACTAACCCAAGATGTAAGCCTGAGAGTAAAAAAATTAGGCAGGTGCAAATGAAGGAATGGGGGGGGGGGAAAAGAATGGTGGGGAGAAAAGGTAAAGAAAAACTTAACAGGTGAGGCGCGGTGGCTCACGCCTGTAATCCTAGAACTCTGGGAGGCCGAGGAGGGAGGATCGCTCGAGGTCAGGAGTTCGAGACCAGCCTAAGCAAGAGTGAGACCGCCATCTCTACTAAAAATAGAAAGAAATTAGCTGGACAACTAAAAATATATAGAAAAAATTAGCCGGGCATGGTGGCGCATGCCTGTAGTCCCAGCTACTTGGGAGGCTGAGGCAGGAGGATCACTTGAGCCCAGGAGTGAGAGGTTGCTGTGAGCTAGGCTGATGCCACGGCACTCACTCTAGCCTAGGCAACAGAGTGAGACTCTGTGTCAAAAAAAAAAAAAAGAAAGAAAGAAACTGCCACAGCCACCCCGCCCCCAGCACCCCCTGAGCAGTGAGCAGCACCAGCACTTAGACAAGACCTTCCGCCAGCAACAAGATTACAGTCTGTGGATGGCCCAGGTGATTTCAGCAATTTTAGCAATAAAATATTGTTTAATTAAGCCATGATACTACTGTATACTTAATTGACAACAGTATAGTGCAAAACATAATTTTATATGCACTAAAAACGAAAAAATCATGAGACCCGCTTTATTGCGGTATCATTTTGTTGGGGTGCTGCGGAACTGAGCCCGGTGTCTGCCAGGCCACCCGAGTGTGCCGCGGCCCGCTGCTCTGAGCCGCACACACAGCATGTTACGTGCTGAACACTGTAGGCAACTCTAACGCTGCGGTAAGTTTTGTGTATCCAAACCTTTCTAAACACAGAAGAGGTACGGTAAGAATACGGTATGAAGGATAAAACGGCAACCTGGGCGGGGCACTTAGCACGGACACCGCCTGCAGGGCTGGAAGCTGCACGGGGCGCGTGAGAGAGGGAGTGGCCAGTGAACGAGACGGCCGAGGACACCGCCGCGCGCCGCTGTGGACTCCGTAAACCAGCGTAGCACACTCGGGCTACACCGAATTGACAGGGAAATAAAGCAACTGTGTACGAGGTTAGGACAGCCACAACGTCACTCAGAGACAGGAATTTTCATCACTCGGCTATAGTCTTACGGGACTGACTGTCGTACAGCATCTGTCGTCGACCGAAATCATTCTCGAGTGGCGCGTGACAGTCCGGGCGCTCACAGGAAAAGAGCACACGCGCACGGGGCCAGTGGGGCGATGGCTCTCATGCTGTCCTCGCCCTGACACCTTCTGAGTGCCCCACCGAGAGCCGCCCGTCCCTAGACGCCTGGGTCTCTGGGTCTCCTGGACTGGACCTGGCCCGAGCAGTGTGTGTGGCTCGGGGGGAGGACCAAGAGGGACAGTGTGGCATTGCGAAGACAGCTTCCCCAACCGCTGCCACCACTACGCTTCCAGGTCACCCAGAGGCGCCCACTGCGCCCCTGCAGCCTCGTCTGAGGCCAGCCTACCTCCCGGGTTTTACTGAGGAGCCCGACCAGCCAGGGCTCCTGCGTCCACCAGGCCGGGTCAGCACGTCCACACACACCAACCGCTCGCACTCCCCTCTCTAGCTGCAGGGTGGGGCCCGTCCCGTTGCTGAGACGGGCCACCTGCTGGCTGGAGTCCCCAGTCTCCTGGTCAGCTTGGTCATCCCGGGAGGTGTGAGGAAGAGGCAGCGAGTGACAGAGGGCAGCCCTGGACGCAGCGCCGAGCAGGGTGGCTGTTCCTTCCCAGAGGGCTCAGCTGGGTGTCCGCACCAGAGAAGAGCTGGGTCGTCCCACAGAGTGCAGCTGCCCCACACCAACGTCTGGGTGGGCACCCACTGGAGCCCAGGCCCTCCGCTCCACGCCTCGGTGCCCCAAGTGAGGGCGCGTGGGCCGGGACGGTGATCCCTGCAGGGCAGAGCTGGGGTGGTGGGGCCCAGACTGCTGGAGAGGAGGTGACACCCGAGTGTCCTCGTGAGGCCTGCGTGACTCTCCTCCCCATGCCTACGGTCCTACTCAGGGCCTGTTGGAGGCCCTGCCTGTGTCTGTAGGGCTGGCAGGGGCGGGCGCTACTGCTCGAGGCCCCCAGCCCTGCCACATCCACTGGCCCCACGCTGTGCCCTCAGGACCCTTCCCTCCTGCTGAGCACCACCCTCCACTAACCACACTCCCAGCCCCAGCTCCCGTGCCAGCCGGTGCCCTGCCCACCCGGCTGCGTGGCCACACAGCCACACCACGAGGCCACCAGCCAGGCTGCCTGGACCCCATCTGGGAGAGCAGCCTCCGCACCCGCGTCTGTCTTTGTCTGCCAGGCCTGACACAAGCCTTGGGCTACCCCAGACCCTGCTAAACAACAAGCCCACAGTGGCCCACGGCGGGGAAACAGCCACTGCAGTATGGCAGGACACAGGACCGGAACCGGCCCCAGTCCTTGGGGACACACAGGGCCCGATCAGGTCCTGGGTCAGAGGCTGCTGGCAGGAGATCCCTAAGGAGCCTGGAGGAGGGGAGCGCTCAGGGAGCATGAGGGGCGGTCAGGCAACCGAGGCTTTGGGGAGAGGGGGGAGGGAGCTTTGCAGGCGTAGGCAGTAGGGCAGGGCTGCCGGGGTCACGCCCAGGGACTGGGCCTTTCTCCTGAGGACACAGGGAAGGAGATGGGCTTTAAAACAGCAGGTCACGTGCCAGGTGTGCCCTTTGGGACAGTCACCCGGCATCTCCCAGGGGTCGGTGCAGAGAGCCGAAGGCGGGGCAGGCAGGTGGAAGTTCCAGCAGGAGACACGGCGGGGCCAGGCCTGCGCAGCTGGCGCTCAGAGCGTGGGCACCGCGCAAGGCAGCTGAGCAGGGGCTGACAGAACAGGAGCCCCCACGCTGAGACAAGGTGCAGGGTGGGCACCACGAGACATCAAGCACTGCAGGGCGTCTGCTCAACCAGCAGAAGTGGTGATGCCGGGGCAGGCCCCGTGCTCACCGTGATCCAGCCTGGAGGCGGAGTCTGGGTGACTGGCGGCCTCAGGCCTTGGAGAGGCCCATTGGCCGGAGAGTCCGGGCCCATGGGCCTGTTCCGCCGGAGGCCTGTTCTGCCTTGTGCTCTGCTGCAGGGGCTCACAGGTGACTGAGGCTGGCCGGAGGCTGCGTTCCCACAGGGACAGAGGCCTCGGGAGGCGGCTCGCACTTTCCACACCTTTCACGTGCCACCGGGGCGGCGGGAGGGGCTGAGCCCAGCGCTGTGCCAGTGCTTGTCCCGGACAGATGGGTGGGGGTGCAGGAGGGTGGGGGGCCCAGCACTGACCTGCCCCTCTCAGGGAGGCAGGAGGCCTCAGACTCGAGCAGAGTGTGGGGGTGGGCTGCAGACACCCCTATCGTTCAAGCCCTACAGTGGGGGGGCCCTGGGAACAGGGGTCCTGGCAGGGTGAGGAGAACTGGGGCGCACCTGCAGCTCTAGCTCCCAACGAGGGGCTGCCCGCTGACCTCCCTCCGCTCCAGGTGGGCAGCAGAGCTTTGCGCATCCCGAGCACTACCGAGGCCTGAACGCAGCCCCATGAGTGCGACAGGTTCCGCAGACCGCCAGGCCCCCCGGACAAGCTGGCTTGACCGTCTGCTTTCTTCCTGAGGGCTTCGCCTTGGTTCCCCACCAGGGAACTTCCGCACCCTCGAGCCCCTCCCCAAGCCAGACCAACACAGCCTGTCCTGCTCCTCTGACCTGGGCCACGGCGTGTGCCGAGTGGGACACAGGCATGGGACGAAAGACACAGACACGGGAACCAGGGAACCAACTGGGAGGACGCTTCCAGCGAGACCTCCCGGAATGGGCTCCAGAACAGCCCCAGCCGGCCAGAATCACCCTCCTGAGGGCAGGACTGGCCGCTAGCAGGGCCCACGGACTCGCCGGCACGAGTGAGCCACGCTGAGAGGTGGCTGGGCAAGAGGAGGCCCCGCCCAGGGCCCACGCTCAGTTCTCACGGCAGCACCCAGCCTCGAGGCGCCTCTGGTCCTCAAGAGAAAAGTGGACATTTGGACCCATGAGAGGAATCGCCCACACCCACGTGCCCTGGCGCCTGTGAGGACCAGCCCGCCGTGGCACTCACCTCAGCCATGCTGACGGAGCCCGCGGCCAGTGTCTTGTAGCCCAGGATGGTCCGGTTCTTGTACCGCTTTCTGCGCTGCAGCATGATCTGAAGCTTGTTGCCTTCTCTCTTCAGGAAGTGAGGATACTGCGGGAGCAAGTGTGGGGCACAGCCTGAGTGCGCACTCCCCACGGCCCCAGGCAGCCCCCCTCGGCCTCTGGCAGCCCAGCATCCCTGCGGCAGGTGGTAAGGTCGACCCGCCCCTCGAGGTGTGTGAAGATCAAGTGCCGACGAGGCCCGGAGGGCAGGGTCGACGGGACCCTTTCTGCAGCCTACAGCAGCGAGGACAAGCGGGTCGCCAAGCTCACTCCGCTGGGTGGCTGCACGGCCTGGTCTGTGCCTTAACAGCCACAGCGGCAGAATGAACTATTTGTCCGGACGGTTGGGACGGGCCCAGGAACGCCTGTGGATGCCCAGACACAGATCTGCAGCTCCCCTGGCCGGGATGCTGAGCATGCGGTGTGGCCCACACGGTGGGTGGTAGGGGCTCCCATGAGCAGCACCTGCCCTCAAGGCCCACCTGAGGGCACCGTGCACGTGGCCCCGCTCGTCTGTGCGTCTTACAACAGCAGTTTCTGCAGCGCAGCAGAGCTTACGTGTATGGAGCTCACGTTCACGAGCTTTTTCTTTAGAGTTCACAAAAACCCATTTAAAAAACTGTGGGAAGGCCGGGCATGGGGGCTCATGCCTATAATCCCAGCATTCTTGGAGGCTGAGGCGGGTGGATCGTTTGAGCTCAGGAGTTCGAGACCAGCCTGAGCAAGAGTAAGACCTTGTCTCTACTAAAAAAATAGAAAGAAATTAGCTGGATAACTAAAAATACATAGAAAAATTAGCCAGGCATGGTGGCGCATGCCTGTAGTCCCAGTTACTCGGGAGGCTGAGGCAGGAGGATCACTCCAGCCCAGGAGTTTGAAGTTGCTGTGAGCTAGGTGATGCCACGGCACTCTAGCCCAGGCAACAGAGCAAGACTCTGTCTCAAAAATTTAAATAAATAAAAATTAAAAACTGTGGGAAAGTGGGATTGTTCTCTACCCAACTGCGGTGGTCACAAGCCCGTGGACAGTTTTCAAAACCCACAGACCCACGTACTAAAAAAGGGTAAATTACTTTTTGTAAATTACACTTCAAGAAACCTGATGTCCCAGAGGAAAAAATCAGAGACAGAACCCAGAAGCTGCTTTGGCAGGTGTCAGCCCCACACACAGGCTCCCGTGTAACCCACAAGGGAGAAGGACAGAGCGAGACGGCCACCCCCGCCCAGGGCCACCCAGGTGCCAGGACCCACCTGCAGAGAGAAGGTCAGGGCCAGGTCCGTCTCCACTTGCCCGCTGGGGGGCAGCACAATCTCGTGGGACCGCAGGATCCGCTTGGAGCCCTGTGAGGAGACAAGCAGCCAAAGGCGCCGTCACTCCCGCTGGCTTCCAACTGTCAGGCGGTCAAAGTCGGGCAGGCGCCTGCGTGTTCAGCAGGGGCCTCAAGAGCGTCCGTATCCTGAAACCCACAGCCGGCACCTCTCGGAATTGCCCTGGGAGAAGAGAGATCAGGATGGTCACTGCCAACAACAGAGCGAGGACCCCAGAGATGATGTGAAGGGTGCAGAGGTCTCCAGGCAACCCGAAGCTGAAGTCCGTCCGCAAGAGCAGCTGCTCGGGGACACCAAGCAGTCGCGTGAAAAAGCAGAATGACCAGGACGGACTGGTCCTCACAGAGAATGACACGCGGGAGAAAGGTACGGTGCGTAAAACAGGGAGATGCTGTCACAGGACGGGGAGCTGAGAAGTCTAGAAATAGATCCAACAAGTACATGGATGATAAACACACATTTAGTGCATAGTAAGTGAGGCTTCAGGCCAGCAGGAAACGTTCATCAGTGAGTGGTCGTGATGAGAGGACAATCAATCACTCGTGAGCGATGAAACAGGATCCCGACCCCAGACTACACCAAAGCACATTCCACCCGGGTCACACGGCTCCTCACGGTACCGTTTTACAGCAGCTGACCCGGCAGGACTTCACGCCACGTTACATGGTTGGATGCCAGGTTCCAGGAGCGGGTCAGAGGATACGGGGCCGGAGGGTGGGGGCGATGAGGGCTGCAGAGAAACAGGTGCCAGGGGGCGGGAGGTCCAGGACAGACGGCACCCAGGCGGAGGCCACGTTTGGGTGGGAGCAGCGAGGCTGCAGGGACAGCCGGGTGCACGCGGAGGCTCAGCTTGGCCGTCCCGCTGCCCAGCTCTGGACCACACCTCACGCGCTGCAGGGCTGCAGCCCCGCCAGTCCTCGCAACTCCCTCCTGCCCCAGGGCACCGCCATGCCTGGCTCTCCCTGCTCCTCCCCCGTCCTTCACAGACGACACCCCCAAACCCCCTGCATCGAGCCCACCTCAGCACCTGCTGCTCAGAGGGCACAAACGGACCCAGCCATGGCGCAGCACCCAGGACAGAGGACAGACCGCGGAGGGCTGAGTGCTCAGGCAGGACAGGGCCTGGGGCGGGACCCCAGAGACAGACGGTGGCTGGGGGAAGGGCCACGGAACAGGTCAGGGTGGGGTGGGTCAGCAGCATCAGGGGACAGCACCGGATTCAGAAGCCAGAGACGGGCCCAGTCCGCCTTCTAGACTTTCCACATTGCTCTGAAGACCTGGTGAGACCCGACCCCCGCTCCAGTCAAAAGGCCGGGACATAGCCTCGTGGCCTGGTGACCACGCCTGCAGAGGGCTCCCACGTGACCTGGGATGGCCGTGGCCAGAGGGCAGCAGCTGGATCTGTGCCTGGAGCACCTGCGCCGGGAGGGCTGGGCGGGGCCGGAGACCCGCTCCTCTCCACCAGCCCGCGAGCTCCCAGTGTCCTGCTGCCTGTGGCCTCCAGCAAGTGCCATGCACGTGGGACTCGCCTGGCCCAGGTGGTGCAAGTGCCAACAACCAACGGCATTTTCTCCAGACCTTAATCTAAAAACGTTATTTTCTGGGAGGGTGGAAGCTGCCTGGGGAGACGCAGCTGGGCCTCCACGCGCCTAAACCCCAGCCTCAGCTCAGAGGAGAGCACGGGCAGTGGCCTGTGTCACCCTGCAGCTCAGGGTGCCACTCCCCTTGGTCCAGCAGGTCCTCGAGACCCCGTGTCAGAGCAACCCTGAGTGTCATGTTTCAGAGCAGGGACCGGCCACAAGCTCCATCAGCAGGACACTGTCCCCATGGGGCTGACGGTCTGGGGTCGAGACCTGCCCATTTCATACTTCGATGGCTGGGCAGAAGGGTGTTCCCACCCTCTGAGGATGCAGGGCAGAGGTGCCGGAGTGTGGCGCACGGGCCGCCTGTGAGGGTGGCGCTGGCTGGGGAGGGCCTGCTAGAGGCCAGCCCTGCGTACACCACACCGCGACTGCTGGACAGCGAGGGTGGGAGCCACCTCTCATTGGCTAGGGTGGGCCTGGACCTCAGTGGCAGCCCACACAGCTGGGCGGACACCCCCTGGCTGGGCCACTGGGCGAAGACCATCCCACGAGGGTCGTGGTTGCTCTGCCCAGAGAAGCGGGCGGCGCTGGGGTCCGGCCTGGGCAGGAGTCCAGCATGACCCCTTCTGAAACAGACTTGTTCAAAGCCTCAAACAAACCAAACTGAAGCCTGTGACAGGTCTGACTAAGGAAGCTGAGAGGTCAGAGGGCCGGCTGGGGTCAGTGGAGAGGCCGGGGAACCAGGGGCCGGGAGTTCTGGTCCAGTGCTTGGCCCCCCACCTCTGGGAGCTTCCTGCTCCTCCCTCCCGCCAGGGCTCTTAACCCACGGAAGGTGGGCAGGAGGGGAGCGGGCGGCAGTAGGCACTGAGTGCAGCAGGCAGCCCACCTCCAGGCACTCCCCGGCCTGCCCTGCAAGTGACCTCCAAGTCCCGAACGCTGGGCCCGCCTCTCTCGTGGCGGACAGGACTGTGCCTGGGAGTTTCCAGTCCTGTTGTTTCCAGACCCTCGGCTCCCTGAGACGGCGCTGGCCGCCCCGTTCCAGTGCGCGTCGGGCCGAGCATCTCCTGCGCATGGGACGGCCTGCACGGCGCCCTGCAGCAGCCGTGGTGGGCAGGAGAGCCTCACCTGCATCTTGACAGCGATCACCACTGAGATGAGCTCCTTCTCCAGCTCCTTGAAGACCACCAGCTTCTTCAGGGTCAAGCTGCACAACCTGCAAGGGCGAGGCACGGCTCAGGCCTCAGGAAGGCCTCCGGGGCGAGTGCCCTCCATCTGGCCCTCCCTGCCCTGCGTCCTCCCAGCACCGCGGTCACCCCAGCAAACCAGAGGTCGCACCCCCAAGAGCCCTTCCCTAGGCCCGGCCAGGCTGTAGCCACCACCCATGTCCCTGCACATGGCAGGCACCTCCGCAGCACCCCTCAGCTGTTGGGCCAGGGATCCCCTCTCCCGAGGTCCCCTCAGGGCGAGGGTCCCCTCCAGTGGAGGTGGCTCAGTGTGGGTCTGCGGACAGACAGACAATCTGAGAGCTCCGAGTTCAAGATCACAGAACAAGGAAGACCCCGCCCGGCTTCCAGCCAAGAGCACAGCCTGCCCACCCCCAGGGGCCGGTTAGCGCGATCCTCTAACCCTCCTCCCGCTCATGGACCCGCCACCACTCTGTGCTGAGGCCAGGTGTCACGGAGATGCCGGCTGCCCCACCTGGGACAGTCTGGAGGACGTGCCCAGTGTCCAGTGGCTCCGCCCCAGGGAACAAAGAGGGTGGAGGCCTGACCTTCGGCTCTGCATGGTGCCGTCCTGTGTGCCCAGGCGGAGCCCAGCGTGCGTGACTGCCGCCCTGTGCAGACACACGTCTTCTGGAGGCACCTGCCACACACGCCAGGTCCCTGGACCACCCCAGTGAAGATGCCCAAGGCAGCCACCCACTCCTGGAGGGTGTGGGAGTGCAATGGAATCGGCGTGCTTTTCAGAAACTCCTCTGCAGCTCTTGGAAATCCAGCTCGTTTTCTGTTCCCACGGGGACAGAGTAGGGGAGGAGGCACGACTGTCCACACTGACCAGACAGCACAGCTTCAAGGTCCAAGACAAACACGCTCCCGAGGGTCTGTGTGAGGGCCCATTTGGGAAATCTGGACTTCTGATGCCCACCCCCCCGAGCTGTCAGGTGGCCAGCCTTGAACAGTGCCGCCACGTGCCTAAGAACTGCGCGTGAGACCCCGTGGCAGGAAGGCAGGCCCGGGCCCCTCCAACGCCCTCTTCTGGAAGCACCAGGCAGCGGATACAGGACCTGGCGGCTCCAGGATGTCACCAGGGCTCCCTGTGCACTCGTCAACCGACTGGAGAGAACGGAGTCCCCGCCCCTGCACTGGGTTTAAGATGGAGTCCTGCTCCCTGTCCTGGGCTAAACGGGACCCCACCTGGCGTGGGCCGAAGACGGAGACTCCATTCCTATCCTGGCCACTCAGGTGGTGATGGTGACACTGTCTGCACTCCCCGAGCTCAGAAGGCCGCAGGTCGGACGCAGCAGCTCCCAGGCAGGACATGCCTGACCCGACAGTGGGCGCGGCAGGCTGGAGGCCAGCGGAGCTGCCCGATAGCGTCTGGCACGCAAGAGGTCTGAGGCCAAGCCCGGCGGGGGCTCTTGTCAGTACGCGGGTGCCACAAGGCAAGACAGGGCTGCAGACTCAAACGGCTCCAGACAGGCTGGACTGCGCAGTGCCCGCGGGGGACCCGAGTCATGGACGAGCAGCATGTTCCTAACAAGACCACAGAAGCGCAGACCAACCTGGCAGGGGGTCTGTTTTTCCAAACTGTAAAGTGAACCTGCCCAGCTCAGAAAATGTTTGAATTTTTTTAAGAGTTCCAAGTGAGATGTCTTTAAGTCCAGTCGTTAAGATAAGCTGGCAAGGAGCTTAAACAACCAGAATGAAAACCTAACACACAAACCTGTCAGAGCCCCGGAAGTCACTGCCCTGTGCTGGCGTCGGGCCAGTCACTGCCCCTCAGTCTCTGAGTGTACGCCAGGTGCGCTGCGCCACCCGCAAGCGTATGGCCATCCTCACGCTCATCTGCAACAGCAGGAGAAGGCCAGGAATCAAGTCAGTCTCCTGGGGCTTGGCAGCAGGTGCCCTGACAGTGTCCCAGAGCGGAGCAGGGACAGCGGGAGCAGGCCCTACCCTGAGGGCGTCCCCGGCACGGACACCCTCTCCCCCGCCCCGCCCGTCGGGGCCGCGTGGATGCTGGTCAGCTCCGTCTTAAGGAGCAAATATGTCACAAGAGGAAATGATGGAGGAGAGACATTAAAATAGAGTGTTAATACGAAACAGGACAGACCATGTCCCAGGTCATAAAATAATCCTTAGCAAATGGAAGAGAATTGATACCACACAAAGTAAGTTCTCAGAGCAAAACAAAGTTAGACTAGAAATTAGTATCAAAAGATAGCTGGGAAACCTCCGACTACCCGGGAAACTAAACAACATGTTCTTAATAACCCCTGGGTCAAAGAGGAAGTACTGAGGCAACTGGAAAATATTCTGAACAGGATGAAAATGAAAATACAACATACCGAATCTGTCGGACACAGCTAAAGCTGAGCTGAAAGGGGAAGTCATAGCATTAAGTATTTATGTGAGAAAAGAAGATTCTAAATATTAATAAATAAGCTTCCACCTTAAGAAATTAGAAGAAAGAAGAGCAAATTAAACCCAAAGTAAGGATAAAGAAGGAAATAATAAAGATAACAGCTGAAACAAAGTAGAAAAACAATAGAGAAAATAAAATAAAACCAAATACTATAATAATTCTTTGGGAAGATCAAAAAAATTCTTAAAACCTCTAGCCGAAGGAAAAAAAAGAGAAGACAAAAACTACCATTTTCAGGAATAAAAGGAAAGAGCTGCAGACCTCAAAGACATTTTAGAAGTACAATTAGGAAATACTATAAACAACTCCATGCACATAAACAGGACAATTTAAATAAAATACACACCAATTCCTTGAATGCTACAAACTGTCCAAATTCACCAAGACGAAACAGATAACCAGAATACTTCTCTGTTATGTGAATCAATAGTTAAAAACCTTCTAAAAAAGAAAACTCCAGGCAAATTCAACCAGATATTAAAGGAAGAAATAACACCAATTCTACATAATATCTTTCACAAAATGGAAGAAGAAAGAATACTTCCCAAGTTCAAATGAGATCTGTATCACCCTAAAACCAACACCAGACAAAATCAGTATAAAAAAGAAAACTAAATACTAATATCCCTCATAAACACAGATGTAAAAATTATCAACAAAATATTAGCAAACTGTATCTAGCAATATATAAAAATAGTAATTAATATACCAAAACTAACTGGGGTTGTTTCTGGAATGCAAGGCTGGTTCAACACCTGAAAATTGATGTGATTCGTCATACCAACAAGCTGAGTTAGAAAAAATACATAATCACCTCAATCAACTCAGAAAAGCTTTTAAAAAAATTCAATATCCACTTGTAATAAAAACTCTCAGCAAACTTGAAAGAAAATGGAACTTCCTCAACCCAATAAAAAGCATCTATAGGCCGTGGGCGGTGGCACATACCTATAATCCCAGTGCTTTGGGAGGCCAGGAGTTTCAGACTAGCCTGGGCAACAGAGTGAGACCCAATCTCCACAAAAAATAAAAAATTAGCCAGGCATGGTGGCACACACCCGTAGTCCCAGCTACTTGGGAGGCTAAGATGAAAAGGTAGTTTGAGCCTACGAGTTTGAGGCTGCAGTGAGCTATGATGGGGCCACTGAACTCTGGCTTGGGCAACAGAGCTGTTTCAGAAACCAATAAATAAATAAATGAACGCTCAAAACAATAGGAAAACAAACAATCTCATAAAAAGTGAGCAAAATATATGAACAGACATTTCAAATGAAAAAAAGACATTTCAATTAAAAAAAAAACCACCATAAAAAAAATTCAGAGTTGCATACAAAAAAAGGGGTGGGGTGGGATAGGAGTAAGGGACAAAACTCTACTATATGATCATTTTTATTTCTTAAATTTTGTTGTTTTTCTTTTTTTTGGAGACAGAGTCCTACTCTGTTGCCTCAGCTTAGAGTGCAGTGCATCATCATAGCTCACTGCAACCTCCAGCTCCCGAGCTTAAGTGATCCTCCTGCCTCAGCCTCCCAAGTAGCTGAAATTATAGGCGCAGACCACTGCACATGGTCCTGTGTGATCATTTTTAAAGATTTAAAAAAGGCCGAGCGCGGTGGCTCACGCCCGTAATCCTAACAATCTGGGAGGCCGAGGTGGGAGGATCATTAGAGCTCAGGAGTTCAAGACCAGCCTGAGCAAGAGCAAGACCCCGTATCTACTAAAAACAGAAAGAAATTACCTGGACAACTAAAAATATATAGAAAAAATTAGCCGGGCATGATGGCGCATGCTTGTAGTCCCAGCTACTTGGGAGGCTGAGGCAGGAGGATCACTTGAGCCCAGGAGTGAGAGGTTGCTGTGAGCTAGGCTGACGCCACGGCACTCTAGCCTGGGCAACAGAGCGAGACTCTGTCTCAAAAAATAAATAAATAATTTTTAAAAGGGGCAGACCTAAGAGACTGTCAACCAATGGCAAACAAGCAGCTCTGCTTGAATCCCACTTTGGATGGACTAAGGTCAACAAGCAAACCACACACGATACTTATTTGGGGGCAGGTTTTGAGACCTGTCCAAATTCCCTACTCCTCGATGCTTCCACAACCCTTGTTTCTAGAAGTCCGCGTTCCTCGCCATTTGTCTTGACCTGGGGCTGGGGTGAGCCTAGCGTTCACTGCGCGGCACAGCCCGGCTGCTCTGCACTTTCCTGTCCCAGAAACAGCAGGAGGCCAGAGCCAGGTGGGGGCTCTCAGTGCTGCGGGAGAGGCTCCTCCTGGCAGGCGTGTGCGGAAGGAGCCAGGGCCCGCCGTCGAGCAGCGGAATCCCCCCGCCAGGGAGGACACGCGCCTGCTTCTCTGAGGCGCGGCTCTGCTGTAACCATGCACACCTACAGCCATTTGGACTTTTTCCCCAGTTTTCTAAGGTATGTTGAAGCTGATGTTATTTGTGCAAATAATATTAAGAGAATAAAAGAATCGTTTGCACAAAGAAACCGAGCAGATAAACAGAACAAACGTCATTCGTTTATTATCCAAGGTTAGTCAACTAGACAGCCAGGCAAGACTTGTCACATTGCGCTTGGTCGTGCAGGAAACCATGACAAACACTGAAAAAACCTACAAAAGAAGATGATTCGTCACAAACCCGCAACTGATTCAATCAAACACCTTCCAATGTCACAGATTCAACAGCAACAAAAATAAAGCACATTTTAAAGGCATCAACGTAAAATATACAGGCAGCCCCCGCGCTGCGGACAAGACACGTTCCTGGGAACGTCTTTAGGTGGGATCTGTATGTAACCAGGATCCCGGAGGAGCAGCGCATGTGAGTAACAACAACGCCGTGAAGACTTGTGTGTGTGGTAATGATACACTTGTGATGTCGCAAAAATAATACCCCTGTACTGTAACAACAAGTCACGGGAACTACTGTGCCCTTTCTTTTAATTCAAACAAACAGAACATAAAAACAAACTCACACAAAAAGTTTAGACAGGAGATAGGAGAAATTTCAAGAAAGACTATTAAAGGTTAACACCGACCTAATGTTACATCGACGCTCGGTTAACAGGAATGTTTTGCTTATTTTGATCTTCTAACCGAAACAATAGCAACCTTCCCATTTCGGAAATCAATCCCGCGCACTGACGAGCGGTCCCTGACGCCTTTGCTAGGGCCCGCCTTGCACACGTGCCCCGGCCCCATTCTGCTCTTCGTGGCGTCTTCCCAGCTGACAGTGGCGCCTGCCTTTCTCCGACCGCCGAATTATTTCTACTTCCGTATGGGCCGTCAGCGCCTTTCTCCGCACCCAGGCCCACCTGGGCTTGCCGTGGACTCTCACTTGGGGCACAGTCGTCGGGGCGACACAGACTCACAAAATGGAAGGGAAAAGCTGAGGTGAAAGTGATGCCGTGCGTACGCGGCCGTGTGCGCCAACGAGCCCGACGCCACGTGGGCTTGTTTCCAGGTGCGGGAGAAACCAGTTCCCGAATTATTACTTTAACTACAAGCGTCCTCACGGGGAGCCTGGGGAGCCCGAGTGTCATCACAGAACGGCGTGAACTGGCTCATCGTACCCGGGACCGCCTGAAATCACACTGCCGGGTGAAGCCTCGACAGTCCCAACAAAGACAAACCTGCAGAATACCCAGTGCTCTCTGCTCCGTGACTGAAAAGGACCGGCTTTAACCCTAGTCCCAAGGAACAACATTCTGTCCTTAGAAATGAGGCACTTAGAGGCACGTGGGAAAAGCCACAAAGAGTAAGATCACAAAACACACGTGCCACCAGCAAGAATTAACAAGCGTTCTCTGCACGGACTTAAGACTTCTTTAAAAAAATAAAGGGACCAGACCACAGAAACCCGCCATGTCCTCTCCCCATCACCCTCCCTTCCTTTCCGCTGAAGGACCCACCATCCAGAGGACGGGCGTCTCTAGGGTGGCTGAGGTCACTAGCTGTCCCCAAACCCCGTCCTCCCCACACTCCCTTGGTAGCGAAACCCTGTCAGCTGGGTGACGGCTCCCCACCCGACCACAGCCGTCTCAGGGAGGGCTGCGCAGGCGCCCCGGCAGAGTGTGCCCACTTCCCGGGCAGCAGGCCTCCTGCTCACTCCCTTCTCCCCGGCTTCAGAGGCAGGACCCACAAGTGGAAGCCAAGCCCCGAGGACAGCAGAGCCACCTGGCCAGCCCTGGACCCCGGACGCTGCTCTGTCACACAAGGCGGCAGACGGCACCAGCTCGTCAGGCCAGTTCCGGCTCCCGGTTACAGAAGCGGCGGTCGTGCCCCAGTCTTCGAGGCACAGCACACGCTTACTACACGCACACGTGCGGGGCACAGTGTGTCGCTCATTACGGTAGGCCCTCGTCCACCTGAGTGACGTCCTTCTAGGAGGAGGAAATTCCAGCACCAGGAGGCCGTGCGACCCAGGCAGGCGCCAGCCGTGGTGCTCGTGAGCTGCCTGTCGGTACAGCCTCTGCCTGCTTTTCTGCTGGGTTGACTTTTTCTTACTGATGTCTAAGAATCTCGATTCTGGGTATTAGTCATGGGACCACGTACACCGCAAACATCTCCTAGCTGCAGGATGTGACACGGTAAGGTCTCGGAAGGTGTTTACATAACCAAACACGTCTCTGCGATTTATGTCCCCTGCCACCGCGCTGCGTCCTCAGTGGGGTCACTCCCCACGCAGCGCTGTTCAGGGTGTGTGTGAGGTAGTGGCCTTTTATTTCCTCTACGAGTGTCCGGCTGTCCCCAGCCGTCTGTTCCATGCCCCTTGACGCGTGGCGTCTCCCTGCAGCACACCGGGCCGTGTGTCTGGGCCTCTCTGCTCCGTTCAGGTTCGTCTGTGCGTCTGGCAAGTCCACATTCTTTTACCGAGCACAGCTGATTTACATAAATTTATATCTGCTGAGGAAACATCCCCTGTTAAGGACTTCCCTGTTCATGTCCCCCCGAAATTCATGCTGAAATTCTAACCCCCGATGCGATGGTCCCGGGCATGGGGCCTTTTGGAGGCGACGAGGTCAGGAGGTCAGAGCTGTCACGAATGGGACTGGTGCTCTCGTAAAGGATGCCCCAGGGAGCTCTCCCGCTCCTTCTGCCACGTGAGGACACAGCGAGAAGATGGGCTGTCCTCGAACCAGGAGGCAGGACCTCACCAGACACCAACTGTGCTGGCACTCGGACCTCGGACTTCCACCCTCCGTAACGGTGAGGAGCCGATGTCCGTGGAGTTCTGTTCCAGCAGCCTGGACAGACGACAATTGCCTCAAGCCAAACGCACTCCATTTCTCTTTAATGTTGCTTATCTATTGCGTGTGGATTTTAGAACCGTCTTGCCAAGTTCAATAAAAAATTCCTACACAGAATTTCATGAAACCGAACTGCATTTAGGGAGAGCTGACATCTTGGTGACGTTGAGTCTCTGCCTCTCTTTACTCAAGTGCTTAACATTCCTGAAAAATGATTAGATATTTCTGCTATGAACATCTTTAATATTCTTTGTTCAGTTTATTTTCAGATAGCTACTAGTTGCTTTTATGTGTAGCATTTTATTCGAATTATCACAGGCCTTCCACCACTATTGACTCTGTGTGTTGATTTCGTATCAATCAGCCTTCTAAGACTCTTGTTGGTTGTAATAACTTGCATACTCTTTTTTTCCTATTTTTAAAAAGCAGGTTCTCACGCTTTGCTGAGATATATATGTATATATATATCTCGCTTAAGACATGGTGTCAGACCTAAGAAACCATTGCCTAACCCAAGGTCCTAAAAGGTACTTCTGTTTTCTTCTAAGATCTTTACAGTTTTAGCTTACATTTATGTCTATATTCATTTTGAGTTAATTATGGTGTGAGGTAAGGGGTCTATCTTCATTCTTTTGTGTCTGGATATCCAGGTATCTCAGCGACATTTGTTAAAAAGACTATACTTACCTCATTGGATCACTTTGACAACCTTGTCAAAAATAAATTGATCACAAATTTAAAGATGTACCTCTGGAATCTAAGTTCTATTCCACTGACTGATGTGTCTCTCCTATGTGAGGTGAGTACTGTCTTGATTAGTTTTGTAGAAAGTTTTAAAATCCTTAAGGTGAGGTTTCCAATATTCTTTAGCTTTTAAATGATAGTTTTGCTATTATAAACGTTTTTCATTTCAATTTGATTTCATTTCAATTTGAAATTTCACTTTCATCTCATTTCAGTATGAGTTTTAGAATCATCTTGGGCAGTGGCCCAATCATCGTTCACCACAGTTCGAACTCCTGGGCTCAAGCGCTCCTCCCGCCACAGCCTCCCGGGTAGCTGTGCCCAGAGGTGTGCGCCACCATGCTCGGCCTCTTCTTTCTGACTTTAAAAGCAATTCCTCTGATGTCTGACTGTTGAGAATGATGTGTCTATGGCAACGCTGCCCCGCGGAACTGTCTGCAGACAGAAATGCCATGTGGCTGCGCTGATATGGCAGCCGCACTTGAAACACTGCTCATGCAACACTCAAGTTAATTGTAAATTTTAATTATGGCCAAATGGAGGCTCCCATGTTGGACAGCGCAGATCTACAGATTTTTAGTAGATATCCTATAACAAGTTAAAGAAGTTCCTATTTATTTCTATATTCCTGAAAATGTGTCAAACTTTATCGAATGCTTTTCCTCGATCTATCGTATGATTTTTCTTTCAGTCTGAGAAATTAAATATTCTAAGTAAACCACCCACGTATTCCTGAGACAGCCGCTACTTCACGGCGTGTGTCTGCCCGCTGGTGCTGACTGGTTTCATCCCGTCGCAGTTCTGCCCCCGTGTCCGGGTGGCCACGCCGCCCTCCTCAGTGGACAGAGCAGCCTCTTCTTTTAGCCTCTCTTCAATCTCTGCAACACATCATACGAGACAGGGTTTATTTCTTGAAGATCCGGTGAAATTCAACAACAAAACTGCTGCTCTGGGGAAGAGAAGCGGCTTTGACAGCAAACCCACCCACCTAACATGATCCGTCTCCTCCGGTTTTCTATTTTACTAGGTCTATCACAATTCATATTTTTCCTAAAAATTACTCTATCGAAGTTTCCATACTTACTGACGATGACGTGTATATACAGTGTTCTTTCGTATTTTTTAACCTTCAGTGTCACCTGCATCACCCACCCTTAGAGCGCTGCGCGCTCTGCGCTCTTGGCCACTTCTGCCAAAGTCTGGCTACTCTATCACTTTCCCAAACAGCTGACTTTTGGCTTTTGTTAATATTCATTGTTGTTTTCTATTTCATTAAGATTTGTTCTTTACGTCTTTTTTAAGACTCACTCTGTTCTCTGTGTAGCTTGAGTTGGGTGCTGCCGAGACTGAATGATTACGGACTCACAAGGCGAGGTCTCAGCATTCGGAATCTCGCCACACACGACACCAGCTGGGATCTTGCTTCACTTCCATCCACCTTGCACGCGGTGCCTGCTTTCCGCCAGGCATGACGCACGGTTGTCTACTATCCAGCTCACCGCCAGGCGGTGGCGGCTTCCTGGTCACCCCCTGGGTTTCTTTAACCCCCTTGGGGGACAGGCAGCTCCCCTCAGCTCAGTGCTCCGCGTTTCCCGTGACCCTGAAGCCTCCTGCCCACGTGGCAGACGTGCTCTGCCGCCCACCTGCCATCCTGGGTCACCGCCCCAGCTCCAGCCTGGCCCTGGGTCCCTCTTCCTCCCATGACTCTGCACCTGGGGATTCCCCCGTCCGCTCATGTCGTGGCACACATCTGGGAACTGCTTCTCCTCGTCCTTCCCGTGCTTCGGCGGCCCTGGTGTCCCGTCCAAGCAGCTGGTCCTGTCCTGCATGAGGCAGGACAGGGCACCTCCCCTCCTGTCTCCAGCAGTATTAAATTAGCTACAGGAACCGCGGTAAACACCAAGGGGCACAGGTGATAGCCACATGTCCCCAGGAGCTTGTGGAGTCAGCCCGCAACGGCCAGCAGAGCCTAGGAGGTGCCCAGACGCCTGGACACCTGAGGGCTGGCTGTAATCGGCCGAAGGCAGGAGTGATCACCCAGCTGTGAGAGCCAGGGTCAGAGGGACAGCAGGGGGAGATGGCACGAGGAACGGGAACTCTGAGGGTCTTCGACAAACGCCAGGCTTCAGTTGGCCTTGTGGCTCTGGCAGTGACCAGTACTGGAAGACGCCAGGGGAACCCAACGGCACAGGGCACTGCTGAGCACAGGGTCACAGGCGTGGTCGGAGCTGGATGGACACCAAGCCCTGGGACCTGCGAGAGCTGGGGGGCAGCAAGGAGGGTGAGGACCTCCCCTCCAGGGTCACTCTGAGAACCCACCAAGGGCCACACTGACCTGGAGGACCCAGAACTCTGAGCAGGCCCAGGGAGCTGGGATGAGCTGGGAGCAGGGAGACCGGGCCCCACAGGTCAGGGGAGATGGGAGGGGGCAGTCTGCACCCCTCTGTATGCCCCGCAGTGACACCAGGGAGGAGGGAAGCTCCATACCCCCTCACTCCTGGTTTTCGTGAGTTGCAAAGTGACATTTCAGAAGGACCTCAGAAACCTGACTCAGAACGTCCCTACACACAGGGCCGAGGAGGCATTTCCATCTCAACGCTTTCCAGGCCCAATTCTGCCCACCCCTCCCCAGTCACAGCCCCACAGCAGGGGCCACTTGTCCCCCTAGGAAGGCCAGGCCAGCACCAGCCCAGGACGGACCCCTCAGCCACCTACCCACCGAGTGGGATGCAAGCCAGAGACAGAAGCCGGGGCCCTGCTGCCGCTGAGGGGTGCACACACGGTGCTTAGGCGGGCTGCAGTCCACACGTCCCTGGGGAACAGGTCTGGACACCCCTTTAAACCATCCAATTGTGCGAGGCCGAGCCAGGGCTCCCAGGGGCGGGGCCGGGCTCTCGGAGGGGCCTGGGCAGGTCCCACCCCAGGGGCTGGTCTGGGGTTTGGAGGCTGCGTCCACTCTGAGCAGGAGGCTGGGAGCCGCCCGAGGCCGGCCAGGCACAGCAGGGCGCAGCCGACCCCAGCCAGGCACCCAACGCTGGTCAGCACCGCAGCTTTGGGACCTAATTTCTTTTTTCCTGGTAGGAGTGTAATTTGGGGAACAGTCTGGCAATGTCTATTTCTTTCTCTTTTTTTATTGTGGTAAATACATGTAATATAAAAGTTACCATTTAACCATCTTTAAGTGTGCGGGTCAGGGGTCTTAAGTACGTTCCCTGTGCTGTGCGACCGTCACCACCGTCCTTCTGCAGACTTTTCCCACGTGGCAGATCCGAAACTGTCCCCGTCAGCTCCTCCCAGCCCCCCCCTCCCCCCCGCACACTTTCCCTCTCGCTGGCTCTGAGGCTGCAGGACCTCCCACGGGTGGAGCCGCCCAGCACTCGTCCTGCGACCGTTCAGCCTCACTCAGCACGACGTCCTTAGGGCCGCCGAGGTGCCGACTTCCCTTCCTTCTAAGGGGAGCACCATTCCCGCGTGCACAGCCCACGCCTTGCTGTCGACGGACGGCTGCCCGTCGCCTGGGCGCCGTGCGTGCGCGGAGCCGTGAAGCTGGGAGTGCAGACAGCCCTGAGCCTGCTCCAGCCCTCCAGGGTCTGGATCCCGTGGTCATTCTGTTTAAGTTTCCCAGGCACCTCCAGGCTGTTTCCACGCGGCTGCGCCACTTTATGTTCCCCCAGCAGCGCACAGGAGGCGGGCTCAGCCTCGATTGAAAACTTCTGCGGAAAGCAGTCCTACAGTCGCCCCCGATGTGCAGGGCCCCACAGCCCCCGCGGGGAGCGAAACCCTCGGCCCCTCCCAGAGCATCATTCATTCATTCATTCATTCATTCACCGAGCGTCTGGGCAGAGAGGGAACAGAGAACACACCCTCCCTTGGGGCCGTCAGGCCAGCTGGGACACAGAGACACGTCTTGAGGGGGGACCTACGGGACAGGGAACGAGCCCCGACAGGGGAACATCCATCTCCAAGAGCCCAGCTGGGCGTGGCGAGGGGACCCAGCCTAGGGTGCAGGGCCAGGGTGGAGGGAGCCAGGCCAGGCAACCCCCGATAGTCGCCATGGATGCTCGCCAGCCAGGGGCGGGGCCTCTTGCTGTCCCGCGGACTCGGCAGACGGCCAGGGCCAGGGCAGGAGGGAGGAGGGAGGCTGAGGGCCCAGGCTCCACTCATCCCTTAAGTAGAGCCAAGACCCCCACTTTCTGCACCTGCAGCATCTGCTGTCGGGACACCAGGAACCCAGCAAAGGCTGCTTTTTCCCCGGTTTCTGTCCCTGTTCTGCTCCATTTTCTGGGAGAGTTTCCGATTGTACCCTGCTGTCCCCGGACTGGGCTCTCCACATCTGTTGCCAGGTTTTGGTTCTAACTCTCGTCTGCACCAAAACATTCCTCTTCCACAGCCTCCTGTTCTACATGTGTGTCTCCGAGCCATTGCCCTCTCTTATCAACCCTCCCACTGGACATGAGCACGGCGTCCGGCGTGGAGGGTGAAGGGCGCAGCTTGGGGTCCTCTGGGGCCTGCAGAGCCAGTCCAGCTTCCCCTGCGTCTGCTCCTCGGGCCGAGGCCTCAGTCCCGCGGCTCCCAGCTCGCTCCGCCCCAGGCTGCGGTCCCTCTCGAATGCCCAGCCAGCACCCTCCTGACCCCTGGGCCGACCCCAGACCCTCGGCTCCGCGTCATCCTCCCCAGCCACATCCCAGCTGCCCGTGCGGAGTGACCTTGTGCCATACTCAGGGTGCCAGTGGTTTGGACGTACCTCACTAGCAGACTCCAAAGACAGCCTCTGCCCAGGACCCACGAGTGACTTCCCTGCACCCCAAAACAGGAGGGACACCTTGGCCCCAGGCCACACGACCCAGCTGTTGCTCGGGCCAGTACGGGCTGTCCAGGTCCCAAGGCCTCCGTCCCACGCCCAGCCCGCCGCCCACCCTGCCGGCACTTACTGCAGGAAGCTGACCACGGGGTTCCCGGTCCCCTCATCTCCCTAAACAGAAAGTCCCTTCCGTGAGAATGGGACCAGAGTGTCTGGGGCTAGAACAGAGCCTGGCACAGCCCAGGTCCTGAGGAAAGACATGCTGGCGGGAAGAAAGACGTGGCAGAAGGAAACAGAGGAAGAGGAGGCTGGACAAGCCCTGCATGGCTCCGGACCTCACAGGCACAGTGACTCTCCTGAACAAAAGAAGACAGTGGCTGCTGCAGGACCTTGGTGCTAGGCTGGCTCACGCCCCGCTGCTGCCGTGGCCATGTCCTCCCCACACCCTCCTGCTACGGACAGGCTATGGCGCCGGGTGAGCACCTGCGGCCCCACCGCCATCCAGCAGCAGCCAAGAGCAGCCCGCGGGTGTCCTCTGTGCGAGGGGTGGCCCCGGAGCACTCAGAGCCAGGCGCTCCCCTCCCCTCCACCTCGGCCCAGCGCCCCGCAGGCACCCGCACACCTGTCACCTACCTGTCACGCCTCAAATCTACAGCCATCCCTGCCTTTTAAAGTCATAAAATACATGACAAATTTAAAGCGTACGAACCAGCGGCATTTAGTGTGTTCACAAGGTTGTGCGACCCTCGCCTGGGCCCAGCGTTAGAATCTTCCCACCACCCCACAGAGCCCCCGACACCATTAGCGCTCACTCCCCATCCTAGCCCGGCACCCACTGCCCCTGTCCCTGTGGGTCTGCCTGTGCTGGACACGTTGTGTTATGGAATCACACAGCCTTTCTCTTTGCGTCCGGCTCTTTCAGTTGGCATAACGACCCCCAGCCCGCGTGTGTGCAGCCTGCGCCAGAACCTCCCGCTTCGTGGCCGAGCGGTACTGCTTCCCACGGATGAGCCACGTTTTGTTTCTCCATCACCTGACCACGGACACTTGGGCAGCTTCCACCTGCTGGCTCTCGAGAACAGCGCTCTACAGACGTGCGCACAAGCTCTGGGGCACCAGCGTCAGTTCTTTTGAACAGGGATTTGCTGGGTCACGTGGTACCTGCCTCACAACAGGAGCCACCCTCGTTACCAGCAGCGAGGCGCAGGCTCTGGCTTCCCCGCCCCCGCCCGGCCCAGCCCCGCGTACAGGAGCCTCTTCCTACAGGTCGCCACGCTCTGCACCTGCCCCCGCCCTGATGCTCAGGCCCGGTCCCTCCCTGGGCAGAGGTGCTCGTCCCTCCATGCTGGGGGCCCCTGGGGACACTGGGAAGACTCGCTGCTCCCCACAACTGTCACCCCATCTTCAGCTCGCATGTCCCTGCCACCCCTGATCCCACTGTCCCCCACACCGGCTGGTGGCGTCCTTCTGTAAAGGAGAGCTTCCCCTCGGCCCTGAAAGGGGCTCGTGGCAGCAGGACGGACCCACAGACCCTAAATCGCTCTTCCCTCCTGTCTGTCCTGGTTGCTGCGATGCCTGCATCACTCCGGGCCCTGAGCCAAGCCCTCTCACAGACCCCGTCCCGTCTAAGCCCATATTTTCCGGCACGACAAAACAGTTCAGACTCACCCAAGCTCTCCCTGCGTCTTGGCTCTGAACAGGTGTGCAGAGCCAAGCTCGGCACGGAGGTGCCTGTTGTCAGACGCTCCTGGACACTGGCATGCCAGCCAGCGATGAGGACCCCGGACCTGGGCAGGGGGATCCTAGCGGGGGCCGGGACCCACCACAGGCCTGCGCGAGAACACGCATGGAGACTGAGTGGGTGCAGAAGGCTCACCCGTGGGCACCCAGGAGCCCGGCAGCAGGACGAGCCCAGCCGCAGGGCTCGGGTGGCCTCCAAGTCCTCCCCCCGTGCTCCGCCCACCTGCACTGGTCAGGTTGACCACCGACGGCCCCGAGCAACGACGTTCATCCTCTGGTGGGGGCAGCGCTCAAGGCGGGAAGAGGAGGGCCCGGCTCATCCAGAAGACAGCCAAGTCGCCCAGACGCCGGCACCAAAACCAGAGGAAAGGCTCTCACTCCCACCTCTAGATGCGTAAATGGCCCACGTGTCAGAAAAGGGAAAATCTACCTTGGGGATGCAGGGAAAAAGGTGCTAGGGCTGTCACCACGCAGCTGCCAGCCGCCTGGGCGACAGTGTGGACGCTGCTCCTGCCCACTGGGCTCCACACCTTCTGCCGAGACCACACAGCAGCTCCAGGGGAAACCTGAGTTGAGCTCGGCTTTGCACGAGTGGGGGGCCTGAGGGGCACAGGACCGTCAGCCTTGTCCTGAGTGGGTCCCACCGCATGGCCTGGCGACGCCCGACTTGGAGCCTCCCAATAGCCATGCATCAGCCCCTCCTCCCCAAGCCCTCACTCCCCACCGCGGACCCTGGTCATCTGGGGACCCGGCTCTCCAGGCGGGGCGTGGACCAGCGACCCCTGAGCCTAGCCACGTGCGCACGGTGCTCCAGGCCAGCCGAGCAGGCGGCAGGGCCGACTCTGCCACCCTGGCCCTGGGCCCTGCCATTCCCCATGAGGGCGGAGCCCAGGGAGGACAAGAAGAGCATTCTGTGGATTCTGAAGAACCAGCAGCACCCTGGCAGGGCCTCTGTGGGGAACGTGGCCTCCCCCTTCCCTCCAGGCACATGGGGAGCACAGATGGCGGAGGCCCCGGCCACTGGGTCCCAACCCTGCTGACTGTCTTGTTCGGAGGGAAAACTGAGGAGCCTTTTGTTTCCTGGAGCTGCCCTCTCTACACAGTCGCGAGTCTGCCCGCGTGGGTGCTGGGCCTGTGGCGGCAGCTGGCCACATGCGTCCCCCACGCCCGGCTGCCCTGAGGGCAGAAGAAAGCCACATGCCAGCACCCTGCCCAGGCTCCAGGTGCCCCTGCAGCCGTCCTCGCAGCTGGGCCAGGGCACCATTGCTGGGTGAGGCTGCACAGGCTGCCCGGGCATGCGCAGTTCTCACAAGTGAACCCTGCAGGGCCACCTGCATCGCCGGCACCTGTGTAGACAACTGCCAGCTACCACTGGCCATGTCCAGCTTTCCCCAGCACCCCAGCCTCATCCGGACACACTGCTCCCTCTGCTGAGGGGAGGTCAAAAGTGCCGTCTCAGTGTCCCCGCAGACCAGTGCTCGGGGACAGGGAGGCCGCGGTAGGAAGCACAGGTCCACCAGGCGCTTCACAGATAGTGTCCCCATCCCACCCTGGTCACTGGGCACCCACCTTCCACCCCAGCCAAGGCCAGCCTGCCCACAGGGGTGACAGGAGGGGCGAGGACACAGCCTGCCCCAGACTAGGAGAAGGAGCAAGGCCGGTGCCCGTCAGAGCACATCGTAGCCACGCGAGGAGCTGACCCACAGGGGCCCAGCTGGGCCAGGAGTGCCTGGTAGGAGCCCCACAGCCCCTGGACAGCATCCGCACACCTGTCGGGGGGAACCCTCCGAGGGGAGCTGTGAGGACCGCACTGGAACACCCACAGCCCTCGGCGCGAGGCCACGCACGGCCCCACCAGCACCAGCAGCAAGGCCATTAGCCCAGGAGCCGTCAGCCATCACCTGCTCTGGGTCCAGCCACGCGGCCCTGTCCTCAGACCTGCTGGCTGCCTCCTCTGCCCGAGTGACCCACAGGCCCCAGGGGGCATCTTCCATTCCTCCTCTTCTGGCCCAGCAGCCCCAGGGGTACAGGTGTACCTCAGCAACAGTGGGGGGACCCCGCTCTGCTCCCTTCTACCACAGGCACACACGTGTGCAGCTGCCAAGCCAGAGGGACTGTGGAAGGGGTCCCACCACAATCCCGCGGACTCGGCCCTCGGTCCCCAGCCTCATGCAGCCGGAACTGCCCTGGTGACTGGCGTGGCCTTGTGTGTCTGTGAGCAGGACAGCAAGCTGGAGCCCCACGCAGACGGCGGGGTACAGAGCGCATCGGCCTGCCCTAGGCTCTGTGCGGAAAGAGGCAAGAGGGGCAGGCCCTGCACGCCTGCCCATTGCACAGGACAGAGCCTGTCCACCTGCCCCGGCCTCTGGCAGGCGAAGCTTTCTCCCTTCCAGGCCTTCCTGACAGGCCGCCCTGGGGCCAGTGTGGGGCTGCAGCGCCCCTGGAAGCCAGGAGCCTCGGCCCACAGCTGGGCTGGCACCCTGCAGCCGGGGCTCCGCTCCTCTGCCCTGAGACGTAGCGCGAGGTGCTGTGGGGGCCGGGAACAGAAGCCCAGTGGAGGAGGAGCTGGCACAGCAGCTGGACGCTGTGGAGGACCCGCGCCAGCTGGGCCAGGGGCCACTGCCGGGGCAGCCGCCCCAAGGAGAGGTCGGGAAAGGCTCTGGATGATGCAGAAGCATCTCTGAGGCAGACCCAGACCCCCGGACCTCCTGTGGCCGCCCCCACAGGCTGGACCCTCCACACTGCCCCAGGCAGGAACGGCCCTGCCCAGCGCCTGGTTTCATACCAGCAGTGCTCCTCTCTGCAGCAAGGGCATTCAGGGTTAGGGTTAGCACAGAGCAGGCACAGGCAGGAGCTGGGGAGGCCCTGAGAGCCCCCCCCTGGAAGGCCCATGGGCCAGATCTCACACAGCAGGCCTCAGGGACTGAGCCAGTGTCTGGGGTGGCCCTGTGGCTGGCCGGCTCACTGTGACTCCCAGCAGGGAAGGCAGGGGCCAGGCAACCAGCAGCCCTGGGGTCTACCTGGGCCTTTGGGCTTCTTTGTCAAAACCTCCTGCCTTCTGCCCTCCCCTGATGGTCCCAGAGCAGAGGGTGAGGGGTGGGCCTGGAAGGAGGGGCCCTAATTTTTGGCACCTTCAACACTCAGCTCTCCTAAGTGGTCGCTGCGAGCCTGGGCTGTCCCAAGCACGTCCCCAGACCATGTGTCACTGCGCCCCTCCAAGGCTGGGCTGCACAAGCCAGAGACACCAGGGAGTAGCCAGAACCTTCTCTCAGGACGCCATGTTCACCAGCCCGGGCAGTTCACAGTGCCAGCTTCCACGAAGGCCAGACCAGCACCATGGCCGACTGCGCAGTGCCCATGCTGCGTGGGGCTAACGCCCAGTGCCGCGTGGGACGCTTGTGACAAGGTAGCCGTCCCCGCTCAGGGCAGGTTCAGGGGAGGGACAGGACCAGCACCTGCTCAGCGTAGGGCATGGCCGTGGGGACGCGGGGGTGACTCCTGGCTGCTGGATGATGACAGAGAACATGGAGGCGCCTGCAGTGGGAGCCGGCAAGGAGCAGGGCCAGGCCACACGTCTGTCCTCTGTGCCTTCCTGCGCCAGCTGGTCCGTACAGGCCAGGCTCAGTCCGTAGCCACCCGCAGGGCACGCTGCCCACAGGAGCGGAGCCCGGGCAGGGGGCGGAGGATGACAGAAGAGGACACCCTGCTCCAGGTACCCCCACAAAACTTATTTTTAGGGATCAGACCACTCACCTCTGGGGGGTCACAGAGGGCATTTACAACGGGAGGACGGGGCCATGAAACCGCTGTCCAGCAGGGGACCAGACCTCAGAATCCGCCTCCTGGGACCCAGGACTGAGGAACACCCAGGAGAGGAGGAGGGCAGAGGCCGAAAGCCGGGGCTGGGCTATGGACCTTGAGTCCGACCAGCCCTGCAGCCCACATTTGTGCCAAGTGGCGAGAACCTGCCCACTTGCCTGAGGACGGAGCTCACGCTTGGGAAGAAGTGGAACCGCGGCTCACCCAGGCCCATCCGCATCCTCACTCCCTGTGCCCCAGCAGCCACAGGCCTCAAATAGGATCAGCACAGGCAGGCTCCTCAGCCAGCAGAATCCCCAGACTTCTACTCAGGGGCTCCCACACCCCCAGCTGCCTCCCATGTGGCCTCAGCTCGGGAGGGGCCAGTGCACAGGCACGCCCCAAGCACCGCAGCCGAGCACACTGGCAAGTCTGTCCCGCCTGGTCCTCCTGCTCCTCACTTGTATCCACCGAGCCCAAAGGGCCTCGAAGACACCAGGACGCTGAGAAACCCACCCATGCACCATGCTGAGGGTCTGGTGACCAATCAGCAACACTGTTGCCCTTTGGGGGGGGTAACGGCCCACAAAGGGGAGGACCACTGCATACAAACAGCTCAAAATCGGAGTTCAGAGGGCAGGTTCCTCGTGGATTCAGGAGCACGAAGGCACACACAGTCTCACAGTGAGACGCCCTGGACTGAGCTCGCTGCAGGGCGCGGGGCTCCTCAGAAGTGGCCCGGAACCAGAAGAGGGCACCTGGGCAGTTTCTACCCAGTAAAGGAAAATGTAACGTCTGACCACACAGATGCTGGCTGAGAATTCTTCCATTATGAGGAAAGACAGAAATGCTCTTATTAAGCAAACACAAGAGTCCCAAGGAGAATAAAAAATAATAACGTTGATAATAAATTCACACCCATACACTCCAAATTAAAAGAAAAACTCAGCTGGACACAGTGCTCACACCTGCAATACCAGCACTCTGGGAGGCTGAGGCAGGAGGATTGCTTAAGGACAGGAATTCAAGACCAGCCTGGGCAACATAACGAGACCTTGTTTCTACAAAAAATTATCCAGGTGTGGTGGCACACAGTTGTAGTCCTAGCTATTCGGGAAGCTGAGGCAGGAAGATTGCTTCAGCCCAGGAGTTGGAAGCTGCAGTGAATTGTGATCATGCCACCGCACTCCAGCCTGGGTGACAGAGTAAGAGCCTGTCTCAAAAAAAGAAAAAAAAAAAGGCAACCATAGAGAACACGTTACTCACAAAGGAAGAAGGAGCAGACTTACTGCAAACTTCTCAAAACCACGACAAAGGCCAGAAGACAATAAAACAGAACTGTCAAAATACTGAGGAAACAAATTGTCAACTTAGAATCTCTTCAATCCCCAAGTACGAGAGAGACAAAACATCATCTGCAGGCATTCAAAGACAAAGTTTCCACTCACAACCTTGACTGAAAGAGCTACTGAAGGATATGCTCCAGGAAAAAGAAAACTATCCTTAGGAGGGAGAACTGGGAGGCAAGAGACAACAGGTGAGCAAAGAACCAGCAAACTTTCAAGTAAAATAAAATCCTAGCAAATTGAATTCAGCTACTCACAAAAACAAATAATCCATCACGACCAAGTGGGCTTCATCCCCGCAGGGGATGAAGGGATGGTTCAACATATGCAATTCTATAAATGTAATTCACCACATAAATAAAAGTAAAAACAAAGACCACATGATCCTCTCAATAGATGCAGAAAAAGCATTTGACAAAATTCAGCACCTTTTATGGTAAGAACACAACAAAATAGGCATAGATGGGACTTACCTTAAAATGATAAAAGCCATATATGGCAAGTCTACAGCCAACATCATACTGAGTGGGTAAAAATTGAAAGCATTTCTGCTTAGAACTGGAACCAGTCAAGGTTGTCCTCTATTACCTCTTCTATTCAACATAGTACTGGAAGTCCTAGCCAGAGCAATCAGACAAGAGAAGGAAATCAAGAGCATCCTAATGGGGGCAGAAGAGGTCACACTGTTCGCTCTTTGCTAACAATATGATCTATGGCCTATGAAATGGCCA
>CAUYSK010027855.1:0-11671 GCA_963575035.1 Avahi laniger
GATATTTTGAAATCTCCAGAAAGATGGCATAAGGTTTTTGGGAAGGGGTGCCTTAGCTAGCCTGCCACAGGTGACATCATGACACAGTTATTTCTTGGTCTAAAAAGGCTTTTCATACCACAAAGACCCAAGGTTGCTGTTGGAGGAAGCACCTGATCAAAGGAAGAGCCAATCTGTTCATCTAGATAAACAAAAATCTCACGTTTGAGAAAGCTTAGGGCAAACATAGGTTTAGGACAGAATTCCACCCACATGTAATAAATGGGACCAAAGCATAACCTGACTAAAGACCAAAAGAGGAGGAGCAAGGCTGAAGCAAATAAATATTTAGCCATGTAAACTTTTGTTATCTACCATGTATGGGATGAGAGATGAGGAGTCTGTGTCTTCAAGGAACTCTATCCTTATGGTGGGTGCAATGACAAACAAACACAGTGATATAGTGCCAAGGTGAATTCGTTGCCCAAGATGACACAGGAGTATAGAGAAAAGAACCATCAATTCTGACACGTGTGTATGTGTGTGGTGGCTGGTGGTGGATGGAGGTGGTGTGGAAGGCACTCCAGAGGAGGTATTGGATTTGACCGTACCCTTGAAGGATCAGGTAGGAAGGGCAGGCATTGCGAGTACAGAGAACACTTTTTTGCGGAGGAAGGGAGAGAGCACTGTGAAGCTGTTCAACTCTTAGTTTAAAATGGAGAGCATGTTGTGAGGGGTTGGCGATCAAAGGGCCTTGTTTGCTAAGCTAAGCAGTCTGATGCTAAAGCTGTGGGGAACTGCTGCATGGCTTAAATAAAATTGGAGAGTGACACTGAATTTTTGTTTTTAGAAAGATTCCACAGGCCATAGTATAAAGGACTGAAAAAGGAAGACAGGAAGTCCAATTAGGAGAAAACTATGATAGAGGCCAATTTGGAAAGATATTTAATAGGTGGAAAGTGATAACATATTAATTGAATAAATCAATGTGAAGGGGTAAGAGAAAGAAATACTATAAAATAGAGGATATAAAAGATTTGCAAACTAGAGTAGAGAAGGGCTGTAAGTTCAGGTTGGATGTTTTAAACTGGAAGGGTCTGAAGACCACTCATGTAGAGCTGTCTAGGCAGCAGCTGTCAGTGTGGAGCTGAATACACAGCCTAAAAAGGTACCTGAAGGCATGGATTAGGAGACATCTCAAAGTGGAGAAAAGAACGGGTAAAAGAGTCTGGGGAAGGCCAGTGAGGCACAAAAAAAAGAGGAGAAAATGGTGTCATGGAGCTAAGGAAGTTTACAGAAAAGTAGTCAAAAGTATCAGATACCCCAAAGGACTGTTTAACATAAGACTATAAAAGCATTTGTTAGGTGTGGCTTTTAGAAAGTCCAGGATGACCCTGGCCATGGTGGAGGATGTCCGACTGTGAAATGAGGAGTGAAAAAGAACAAGGAAATGGAGACAGCTCTTAAAAGAAGCTGGAAGGAAACATACCCAGGAGAAACAGAACGATAGGGTTTTATTTAGTTTGGTAAGTATGAAATGTTTGATTTCCTTAGGTACTAAGTTTGACAGTTGATATCTATGACATTTCACTTTGCAGTTTTTGTTTTATGTTTCTTGTGAAGGTATATCCTCAGCCTTTGAAACACATGCTTTGGCTTGTGATTATCTTTCAAATTTTTTTTAGAGCAATTTTTGTGAAACCATGGATAAGTCAAAAATTCGTGTTATTTTTGATTATGAGTTCCGTCATGGAAACAATGCAGAGCGGACAGTTCAAAGTATCAATGAAGTGTTTGGGAA
The DNA here is from genome assembly GCA_963575035.1 of Avahi laniger. Taxonomy (NCBI): domain Eukaryota; kingdom Metazoa; phylum Chordata; class Mammalia; order Primates; family Indriidae; genus Avahi; species Avahi laniger. Next base: position 1,781 of record CAUYSK010027855.1, read on the forward strand.
GGATGTGGCTAATGAACCGCACAGTACATCGATGGTTTGAGAAGTTCCATTCGGGTGATTTTAATCTTGAAAATGAGCCATGTGGGTGACCTGAGACCAAGGTGGATAATGATGAGCTGAAAGTTGTAGTGGAAGTGAATCCATCTCAACCTACGCCTGAATTAGCAGCAAGATTTGATGTTCCTATTTCAACAATATTGGACCATTTGAAACAAACTGGCAAGGTAAAGAAGCTGGATAGATGGGTACTGCATGAATTAAAAGAGTGTCAGAAGAGAAATCATCTCAAAGCTTGTCTTTCTTTGTTGTCATGACATAAAGGCAAATTATTTCTATGAAATTGTTATCTGTGATGAAAAATGGATTCTTTTTGACAATCGCAAGCATTCGGCACAACAGTTGGATAAAGATGAAGTGCTGAAACACAGTCCAAAACTGAATATTCATCCAAAAGAGCTACTACTGGTGTCTGTTTGGTGGTCCAGTGCTGGTATTATTCCACTATAGCTTCATGAAACCTGGTCAACAATTGGATGAAATGATGAGGATGCTTGCGATTAAGCAGCTAACATTGGTCAACAGAGACACGCCAATCCTCTTGGCAAGACAACGCTCGATCACATGTCACATAAACAACGCTGCTCAAACTACAGAAGCTGGACTTAGAAATTCTCTGTCATCCAGACCTTGCACCAACTGACTACTTGGACCACTTCTTGCAAGGAAAAATACTCAATTCTCAACAAGGTGTAGAAAATGCCTTTCGCGATTTCATCACCACTTGCTCTCCAGGCTTCTTTGTTGCTGGCCCAATCAAGCTACTGTTAAGATGGTAAAACTGTGTCGATAGTTTAGGTGTATACTTTGATTAATTGTACTGCTTCTTGTTTGAGATATAATAAACAACACTTTTGATTTGAAATTGGGTATTTCATATTTAATGATCTAATATTTTTAAGATGGCTCAAACTTGATTATATCCTGGGAGCCAAGAACCAATAGAGAAGGAAAGGATGAAGATGAGAAGATCTGACACAAGGTCTCCGAGGAGATGGGAGGGAGCACACTCCACCAGATTCTCCTGTAAGGCAACAGAGTCGAATGAACCTCTCCACAGCCCTGAGAGCTCCTGGAGAGTGACCCCAGGATCAGTAGCACCTAAGTTAGTTGAGGGCTGGTTACAAATGCAGCCTCACAGGCCACACCGCAGACCTACTGAATTAGGTATGAATGTGCATTTTAACAGGATTCTTAGGTGATCTGTATGCACACTGATTTTTGAGAAGCACTGCTCAAAAATACAACTAATTTGAAAAAAATCTTATGAGACATTCTGAGCTTAAAAAAAGGGTACTCTCCAAGCCCCCACAACAACTTCTATGTTACCATGAAGTCAAAGAGCAAGCAAAATAAAAGTGACATCAGTCCATGGTACATTAACAGATATTTATTCATCCTCCCACCAGTTCCAATTTTGGGAGAATGGCTAAGTCACACTAGGAAAACTCTGGATTGAATAATAGTCGGCAATTTTTTAACAGTGGGTTCTCAGAAATCAATATATACTAGGCCGGGCGCAGTGGTTCATACTTGTAATCCTAGCACTCTGGGAGGCCGAGGTGAGTGGATTGTTCGAGCTCAGGAGTTCGAGACCAGCCTGAGCAAGAGCAAGACCCTGTCTCTACTAAAAATAGAAAGAAATTAGCTGGATAACTAAAAATATACATAGAAAAAATTAGCCAGGCACGGTGGCGCATGCCTGTAGTCCCAACTACTCGGGAGGCTGAGGCAGGAGGACTGCTTGAGCCCAGGAATTTGAGGTTGCTGTGAGCTAGGCTGACACCATGGCACTCTAGCCCAGGCAACAGAGTGAGACTCTGTCTCAAAAAAACAGAAACAAAACAAAACAAAAGAATCAATATACTATTGTGAATTCTGGTTTTCTAAAAGGGGGATACACTCCAGCTACTCCTACCTAAACTTATGTGTCCATGGAACCCTTGCAGAAGTGGTCATTTTAATGAAAGCTCCTCAAAGGAGGACACACTCATCTTTATTATGGCTATTCTCTATTGTGTAGCATAATATAAAGAAGAATGAAATGGGGAGCTTCAACACCTGGGTTTGAGCCCTCGGTGGAAAATCGTGATAATATACATGAAAGAACTTTGATCAAGTGTCCTATGAATATCCAACTGCATTATTATTATTAAACATGTATAGCATCCAAATATTATGTCAAAAAAATTAGTAACAGGAATTGAAAATGTAAAAAAGGAGTTCCAGTCTCCTGTTCCTATGGGACTACCACACAGATAAGAAAAAATTTTGGTCAGGCTGGGCACGGTGGCTCACACCTGTAATCCTAGCACTCTGGGAGGCCAAGGCAGGTGGATCGCTCAAGGTCAGGAGTTCGAGACCAGCCTGAGCAAGAGTGAGACCCCATCTCTACTAAAAAATAGAAAGAAATGATCTGGACAACTAAAAAAAAAATATATATAGAAAAAATTAGCCAGGCATGGTGGCACATGTCTGTAGTCCCAGCTACTTGGGAGGCTGAGGCAGAAGGATCGCTTGAGCCCAGGAGTTTGAGGTTGCTGTGAGCTAGGCTGACGCCACGGCACTCATTCTAGCCCAGGCAACAGAGTGAGACTCTGTCTCAAAAAAAAAAAAAAAAAGAAAAAATTTTGGTTGAAATTGGCTTTTTTAATTTCACTAACATTTAGGAGATGAACTCTGGGGGTACTTCTATACTATCACATTTATGGGTGTACTTCCCCAGTGAATAACAAAAAGGATAAATGGTAATAGCATATTTGAAGCCATCCTGAGTTGTATAAAACTGATTCAAATCCATTTTGTAGAGCAATAAATTCATTTACTATAACTTGTAACTTGGAAATTATAACTTATAATTTGGAAATAAATATACTTAAACCTAATGCTTGAGTACTATAGTAGTTTGCTAATGTGGAGAGGTTTCATATGGAGAAAGCTTTCTATGTTTGTGTGTATATAATAAATGTTTATGTGTATATATATATTAGTGTTGTTATTAATATATTTTCTCTCTCTCTCTCTATATATGTGTGTGTGTGTGATCCTTTCTTGAGAAATTCTTACCTCTGTAAGTAATATCCAATATCCAGTTTAGGCAGACTAAAAGGGTATTATTTTGTTTTTATGGTCTTTAGAAATTAATTTGAAAGTACTATCTTGGGTGACATTTTAAATTTAAGACCCTAGTTCAAGATAGGTAGCATAAATTCAGGTAAAAGCAAACCAGTTGGCACATTAGGAGGACACAGTTATAGTTCAAGAAATTACAAGTAAAACACTGTTGAATAATGATGCCAGCAGGTGCCTGAATTGGAAAGGAGGAGGAAGTCAGTACGGTTCAGGAAGATGACGAACTTAGATCCAGGTATTAACATCATCAGGACAGACGCTGAAATCATTGAGGGTACTCACTGTAGGATTCATAGGTCATAGAGACAGCCCATAAGACAGAAGAGTTGTCACCTCAGAACAGTACTTTGCTGTCTTTTCTCTCTCCCTCAGGCCATCATTGAAATGAAGCATTTTTCATGTTAAAATCATAGCACCATTTCTCCTATTACTAAATGAATAAAGAGGATTCACATATTATGCCGAGTTGTTGGTGCTTCACTTCCTTGAATTTAACTGCATTCTACTATTCTAACTCAGGGTTTCTCAACCTCTATACTATTGACACGTCGGACCAGATAACTGTTGTGGGGAGCTATCCTATGAATTTTTCTCTAATACTGCTTTGCCCCTTCTCCCCCTCAACAGATCCTTCTTGGGTGAAATCATTAAGCTGATTAACAGTAAACAGTAAATCTTTAGCCAAAATAATAAACCTACTTTCAGCAACAACACAGCTAATGCTGGAACAATGTTGTAGTTATTTTAGGTTGCAAATTATCCAATCCCTTACAGGGAAATGTAAAAGTTAAACTTCATGGTTACTGGATCTTGGTTAAAATGTATAAACAGACTACAGCACACCATCAAAAAGAAACAGGTCCAGTTCTAAACATCATCTATGTACCACCTAGATTTCATCTTAATAAATAAATCATGTATTCTTAAATTTCTACAAAGAACCCATAGAACTCATAGTGAGACGGTCCATTCTATCTTTTAACATAATTATCTTTTTACAACTTTTTATTCTTAATTTTATATATATATATATATTTTTTTTATTTTAGAGACAGAGTCTTGCTCTGTAACCTAGGGTGGAGTGCAGTGGCATCATCATAGCTCACTGAAGCCTTGAACTCCTAGGCTCAAGTGATCTTCCTGGCTTAGCCTTTCTAGGAGCTGGGACTACATGTGCGCATTACCATATCTGGCTAATTTTTTAAAAAAAAATTTTTGTAGCAATGGGGTCTCACTGTGTTGTCCAGGCTGGTCTTGCACTCCTGGCCTAAAGTGATCCTCCTGCTTTGGCCTCCCAAAGTGATGAGATTAAGCGAATGAGTCCCTGTGTCCAGCCTCATGTCTTTTTTATAGCCATACTCACTTCCCTCTCACCCTGATACCCTCCTTAACCCTGGCAATGACTGATCTGTTCTCCATGATTCTTAATTTTGTCATTTCAAGATGGAATCATACAGTTTGCAACCTTTTGGGACTGACATTATTCTCTAAGCCTAGTTCTCTGGCAATTCATCCAGGTTGCTGCATGTATCAACAGCTGTTCCTCTTCATTGTTGAGTAGTATTCCAAGGTGAGAAAGTATCATACTTTAACCATTCAGTCACGGAAGTGTCCTTTAACCCAGTGTCTCTGGTATGTTTTCAGTTTTGGGCCATTATAAATAAAACTGCTATGAACATTTGTGTACAGGTTTTTGTGGGAATGTAAGTCTTCATTTCTCTGGGATAAATGTCCATGGGTACAATTTGTTAGGTTATCTGGTAGTCACAGTTTGTCTAACGAAACTGCCAAACTGTTTTTCAGAATGGTTGTGTCATTTTACATTCCCACCAGTAATGTACGAGTGATCTAGTTTCTCCACATCCTCATCAGCACTAGCGTTAATCACTATTTTTTATTTTAGCCATTCTGACAGGTACATAGGGATATCTCACTGAGATTTTAATTCACACTTCCCTAATGGCTAGTGATGTTGAGTATCTTTTCAAGTGCTTATTTGCCAATTGCATAGCCTCTTCAATGGAATATCTGCTCCATTTTCTAATTGGATTGGATTTTTATTATTCCGTTTTTAGAGTTTTTATATTCTAGATACTAGTCCTTTGTTGGATATTTGATTTGCAAATATTTTCTTTGTCTGTAGATATATCTTTTTATCTATTTAACAGGGTCTTTCACAGGGCAGAATTTTTAAAGACTAATTTATCAATTTTTCCTTTTATGAATCATTCTTTTAGTGAAAATTATGACTAGGCCTAGATACTCAAGATTTTCTCCTATTTTTTCCCTAAAAGATACATAGTTCAACATTTTACATTTAACTCTACAATCCATTTTGAGCTAGTTTTTACATAAGATATGAAACTTAGGACGAGGTTCATTTTTTTTGCCTATGGATTTCTAATTGCTAGAGCACTATTTGTTGAAAAGGCTATCTTCTTCCACTGAATTGCTTTTGCACCTTTGTTAAAAATTAGTTGTATATATTTGTGTGAGAATATTTCTGGACTATTTATTCTGTCCCATTGGCATATCTATCCTTTCACCAATATCACACAGTCTTGATGATTAGCTATGTAAAACCTGAAATCAAGTATAGCGATTCCTCCCATTTTATTCTGCTTTGTCAAGTTGTTTTAGCTACTCTAGTTCCTTTGCCTTTCCATGTATTTTTTATAATGTTGTCTGTATCTACAAAAAATCTTACTGGAATTTTGAGAGAAATTGTGTTAAACCTTTGTATCAGTTTGTGAAGTGACATCCTGATAAGGTTGAATATTCCAAACAATAAGCCTAGCATGCCTCTCCATTTATTTAAATCTTTTACTTCTTTCATTAGGGTTTCATACTTTTCAGCATGTATGTCCTGTAGATGTTATTTTTAGATTTACACCTAAGCATTTCACTTTATTTTTGTGTGATTATAAATGGCATTGTATTTTAAGTTTTGGTGTTCATATTTTTATTGCTAGCATATTGAAATATAATTGATTTTTGTATGTTTATCTTGTATCCTGCAATCCCGCTGAATGCACTTATTATTAGTTCTAGTTTGTTATTTTTCTTGTAAATTCTTTGAGATTTTCTATTGAGACAACAATGTCATCCACAAATAAAAACAGTTTTATTTCTTTCTTTCTGAATTGTATGCCTTTTATTTATTTCCTTTTCTTGCTTTATTGCAATGGCTAGAACTTCCACCAATATGCTGAATAATGGGGAGAACAGACATATCTGCCTTTTTCCTGATCTAAGGGATGAAGCATTTAGTCCTTTGCCCTTAAGAATAATGTTAGCTGTGGGGTTGTTTTTATGTTAACTTTTTAATAGTTTGAGGAAGTCCTTTATAAATTCCTATTTTTCTAGGAGTTTTAAAATATGTATGGGTGTAGAGTTTTATCAAATGCCTTTTCTGCACTGACTACTATAATCATGTGGTTTTTCTTCCTTACCTTATTAAAATGGTGGATTATACTGACAGGTTTTTGCATACTGAACAAGTCTTGTATTCTTGGAATAAACCCCATTTGGCAATGGTGTGCATATTTTATACATGTACATGTATATGATTTTGTACATTTTTGAAATTCTATTTGCTGGGATTTTGCTGAGGATTTTTATTTATATATCCATAAAGGCTATCAGTTTGTACTTTACTCCTTCTTGTACTTTCTTTGGTTTTCATGTCAAGGTAATATGATTTTCATAAAATAAATAGGGAAGTGTTCCATCTCTTCTGTTTTTTGGAAAAGATAGTCTAGAATTGGTGTTCATTCCTTCTTTAAATGTTTGATAGAAGGTCAGGCGTGGTGGCTCACACCTGTAATCCCAGCATTTTGAGAGGCCAAAGCAGGAGGGTTGCTTCAAGCCAGGACTTTGAGAACAGCCTGGACAACAGCGAGATCCCATCTCTACAAAAAATAAAAAATAAGCCAGGTGTGGAGGTATGTGCCTGTAGTCCCAGCTACACGGGAGACTGATGCAAGAGGATCACCTGAGCTCAGGAATGAGGCTGCAGTGAGCTATACCACTGCACTCCACCCTTAGTAACAGAGTGAGACCCTGTCTCTAAACAAACAGTTTGGAATACACAATTCTCCAGTGAAACTATCTGAACCTATCTGGATTTCATTTTTGGGGAATTTTAAAATTATGAATTCAATTTCTTCAAATGTTTATAGAGTTATTCAAGTTAACTATTTCACACTATTTGGGTTGCGGTAATTTGTGTTTTTTGAGTAATTGGTCTATTTCATCTAATGTGTCACATTTAGGTGGGTAGAGCTTTTATGTCTGCAGTATCTGTAGTGATATCTTCTGTTGTTTCTGGTATGAGTAACCTGAGCCTTCCCTCTGTCAGTCTTGCCAGAGGTTTGTCAATATTACTTATATTTTAAAAAACCCAGCTCTTTGTTTCCCTGATTTTTGTTTTCAATTTCACTGATTTCTGCTTTTTATTATTTTCCTTCCTTCTATTTGCTTTGAGTTTGTTTTTCTTTTTATGGTTTATTTTGCTTTGGATTCTTGAGATAGGCATTAAAATTACTGATTTGAGACTTTCTTTTTTCTACTATGTACACTTAATGCTATAAATTTTCCTCTTGTGACACTGCTTTAGCTGTTTCCCACAAATTGATATGCTGTATTTTCATTTAGTTCAATGTGCTTTGTATTTCTTTTGAGACTTCCTCTTTAAGATCAGAAGTATACTGTTCAGTTTCCAAGTTTCTATAGATTTTCCCAGTAATCTGTTGTTGATTTTTAGTTTAATTTCACTGTGATTAGAGAATATATTTTATATGACTTCAATAGTTTTAAATCTATTGAGGTTTATTTTATGGTTCAGAACGTGGTCTATCTTGGTATATGTTCTGAGGGCACCTAAAGGATGCTTAAGACTCCATCCATAATTACGGATTTTTCTTTCTTAGCTCCATCAGTTTTTGCTATACATTATCTTATAGTTCTGTTATCTGATACATATTTAGGATTGTTACATCTTTTCAGTGGACTGACTCTTTTATCATTCTGTAATGTCCTACTTATCTCTGGTAAATTTTTTTGCTCCTAAGTCTACTTTATCTTATATTAATATAGACATTTTTGCTTTCTTTTGATTAATGTTTATATGATCTATCTTTTCCCATCATTTTATTTTCAACCCAACTGTATTATTATATTTGAAGTGAGTTTTTTGAAGATACCATATAGCCAAGTCATGTTTTTTAATTCTCTCATTTGATTGGTGTATTTAGACCATTTACATTACGTGTAATTATTGATGTGTGAGGGCTTAAGTCTGCCATTTCACTTTGTCTTCTGCTTTTTATTTTCTTTTTCTTGCTTCTTGTGGGTTAACTGAACAATTTTTTTAGAGTTCTAAAAATTATTTGTTTTTTAAGGTATCTCTTTGTATAACTTTTAAAATAGTAGCTCCAGGCATTGCATTATATATACATAACTAATCACACAGTCTACTAGTGTTGTCATTGTACAAAATCATGTTAGTGTAGAAACCTAATCTCCCTTGACATAGGATTCTGGGATGATAGTTCTTTTCTTTGAACTCTTGAAAATGTTATGCCATTTCCTCTGGTCTCTATGGTTTCTGATGAGAAATCTGCCATTATTAGATTTGTTCTTCCCCTATAGGTTGGGTATTGTTTCTCATTGTTTTTAAGATGTTTTCTTTGTCTTTTACTTTCAGAGATTTGATATACAGAGGTTTGTCTTGGTGTGGATTTGTCTGGGTTTATCCTGTTTGGGGGTAGGCTCAGCTTCTTGAATTTGTAGATATTTTTTGCCATATTTGGAAAGGTTTCTGCCATTATTTCTCTGAGTATTTTTTCAGAGCCATCTTCTTTTTCCTCTCCTTATCAGACTTAGGACATACCATATGATAGTTGTTATTACAGTCCCATAGGTACTTGAGGCACTGTTCATTTGTTTCTTCTGACCTATATTCTGTCTGCAGTTTCTACTGTTTTATCATACAGTTCGCTATTTCTTTTCTCTATCCCCTCCATTCTGCTATTAAGCCCATTCACTGAGCTTTAAAATTTCTATTTGGTTCTTCTTTTTATCTTGTATTTCTTTTGCTGAAACTTTCTCTTTGTTTGCTAAGACTACTTTTCATTTGTTTCAAGTATGTTCCTAACTGTTTGTTGAGGCATTTTTATAATGGCTGCTTTAAAATCTTTGTTAGATAATTCTTTTTTTTTTTGAGGCAGAGTCTCACTCTGTTGCCTGGGCTAGAGTGCCGTGACGTCATCTTGGCTCACAGCAACCTCAAACTCCTGGGCTCAAGCGATCCTCCTGCCTCAGCCTCCTGAGTAGCTGGGACTACAGGCATGCGTCACCATGCCCGGCTAGTTTTTTCTATATATTTTTAGTTGTCCAAATAATTTATTTCTATTTTTAGTAGAGACGGGGTCTCGCTCTTGCTCAGGCTGGTTTCGAACTCCTGAGCTCAAACGATCCGCCCGCCTCGGCCTCCCAGAGAGCTAGGATTACAGGCATGAGCCACTGCGCCTGGCCGACTATTTTTTTTTTTAATTTTTAAAATTTTTTCTAGAATACACTTGGAGATGTCGATTTTGTATATGTATTGCTTCAAGTTCTTTTCCCAGTTTTTAATCAGCTTGTTTGATTTTTTATTGCTGAGTTGTAGGAGTTCTTTATATATTCTGAATATTAACCATT
>CAUYSK010027860.1:0-12246 GCA_963575035.1 Avahi laniger
TACTTTTGTTGAGTGAATATTTAATACAATTTTATTATTCTACCCATATATTTGTGTTTTAGAAATTAAAGTTTATATAACTGAAAATAGTCATTTTATTCTTTTTCTTTTTTTTTTTTTTTTTGAGACAGAGTCTCATTCTTTTTCCCGAGCTAGAGTGCCGTGGCGTTAGCCTAGCTCACAGCAACCTCAAACTCCTGGGCTCAAGTGATCCTTCTGCCTCAGCCTCCCGAGTAGCTGGGATAACAGGCATGCGCCACCATGCCCGACTATAGTTTTCTATATAGTTTTTCTATATAGTTTTAGTTATATGATTAATTTCTTTCTATTTTTAGTAGAGACGGGGTCTCGCTTTTGCTCAGGCTGGTTTCGAACTCCTGAGCTCAAACAATCCGCCTGCCTCAGCCTCCTAGAGTGCCAGGATTACAGGCGTGAGCCACCGCGCCTGGCTATAATTTTTACTTATCCAATACACTGTTATTAACTATAGTCACCATGTTGTACAATAAATCTTCTGAACGTATTCTTCCTGTCTAACTGAAACTTTGTATTCTTTCACCAACATCTCCCCAACCTTCCCTCCATCATGTTAAGATTCAATAAACAAGTGTTCTCACTTAGATTTTACTCTCTGGCTCTGTGCTTTTGTTTTTTTTGTTGTTGTTTCTGTGGGGGTTTTTTGTTTGTTTGTTTGTTTGTTTTAAGAGATGGAGTTTCACTGGCCTGGAATGAACTTCTGGGCTCAAGAGATCTTCCATTTTTGTCCTGAGAAACTTCTGATTTCCCATCTAGTATTGTTTTTAGTTTTACTTAAACAAGTTCTACAGACTCACTAAAATTAACAGGAATTGAAATAATACTTAAAGAAAACATATCAATATAAATTTAAATTTAATAATTTATGAAATCAGGAATTAACTATTGTCACATGAGGTAAAATTTTATTTGTAATGAATTTTAAGAGTAAAATTCCTATTTAGACATCGAGTTCCCCTAATTTTCTCTAAACTCCCACAAGACACATATATCAACTTTAACATGTTAATTGAAGTTCAATTCTTCTCTAATATACATCAGGAAAACTCAGAGCAAAGAATCATGCAAAGTTTATACTTACAAACGTGGAATCAAATAATATTTAGGCTATCAAGGAATATCTTGATCCATAAGTGTCAGTATGTCCTACGTAGAAAGAAATATGAAGGATCTGGTAATTTTATATTTATTGATTATCCAGATATAACTACAAAAAGCCAAAAATTCAGTGAGGATAAAAAAAGTATCAGTGGGATGCTAACCTAGGTAGACATTCTGTAGTTGGTGTATTGCAATCCTCATGCCATAAAACTGGTACCTTCAACTTCTGTCTTATTATTGAAATATATAGCTTTCATGTCATCATGGAAGGCTTCCAAAGAAAACTGAGATTTAGCCTATGTAATATGATCTCCAGTAAAATTTGTTATAATGGTGATTCTGTAAAAATTGTTGAAGTTTTAATCCATGAGAAATTATTTTACCCTATATTGTAATCACCCAATGCCATATGACTTTTCAGGGTCTCCTATGGAATGCATTGGGTTGGTTTATCCAAATTTACTAAATATCACTTATTCATTGATCATTGCTTTCCACTGATTGAAAAATATTGAATTTATCTTATATCCTTCCACTAAAATATAAACTTGATGAATGTAAAATGTTTGCTGTGTACAATTTTATAATCCTAGTAAACAAAACCATACTATTTAATAAATATTTATTGAGAAAAAAATTTATAAATTAGTAAAAAATAAATGAGTTTAAAGGAATGATATACTAAATTCTTTTATATATGCTTGTTCCTTGATCTTTTTATTCTCTTCCATAATGTACCTGATATATACTAAATGCTATGTACAAATTTTTAAAAATGAGCAAATTATGCTTCCTGCTTTCATTACAACTTATATTCAAATGAAATTTAACAAATTTATGAACATTGCTTAGTTTAATTCAGGTCAATTTATTTATGAATAAATAAATAATAAATATTACTGTCTTATAGTTCATATGTGTTTGCCTCCTTAGAAAACCTGTGCACACCTTGGATATTTTATCATTAGCTGAGTTTAAAGTAAAATAATGATCCTCCTTTTGATGTACTGTAACATTACAAATGCCAAGAAAAAGACATAGACTACCTGAGGTGGAAATATAAAGATACAATGTGTTTCTTTACTAAAGAACAAAGTGCAGGGTCAAGTACTGATCTCAGAATGGAATCCTTGCCAGGCATCCAACTAAAGTCTGAGCAGAAATTAGAGAGAAAATCAATATTTCACCAGAGTATTTTTAGAATCTAAAATTATAGGACACAGAAGACTCTGACAGAGAGCAAGTGAATGGTGCACACTGTGTGTGTGTCTGAAATGTCTAAAAATGCTTCACTTGACAAAGCTGTGGAAAGGGTTATCCAGAGTAGCCAGCTTTGATAACTGTTTTTTAACCTGTCTTTCCTTTAGATTGGAACACAGAGACAAAATGTTGTGTCTTTTGCAGGCAATGCCTACTAAAATGCATGCCCTTGCATTAGATCCAATTTTCAAAATATTTTAATTGCACGCAATGTCTCTGTTCATTGTAACGTAATTAGAAAAACACAAACTCTTTCAAAGAAGAAGTCATCCATTATTCAAGTAACTGGAATTAACCACAGGTAATATAATGGGTACGTCAATTAATTCCGGCATGTTATTTCACAAAATGGACTGAGGGAACTCAACTAACTTTATTGACATCATAAATAGAATCTCCGACTGTCATTTTTAATGGGATTATAGTATTTCATTACATGGGGTGTGCTATAATTTATTTCAACAATCCCAGCAATTCCATGGGACTGTGAGTAGATATCCAGCAGGGTGCTTTTATAAGCCACACTGTCATGAATGAATGTCCTTGTAGCATTTTTTTAATAAATGTGTTTTTTACATTCTTAAATTCTGATCAAAGAAATGCTGAGAGTAAAAGCCCTGATGTTTATGGTATAATCTTAGAGAAATTAAAATTATTAATTTTCCTTTCTGCATCAGGAGTTACCATTAATTGTACTATAGTATTTGGTCTAAACATGTGTATGTTACTGTCCAATTCTTATTTATGTTTTGGTGATTTGTCTATATCTCTGCTGATAAATTATGTTATTGGTCCCAAATATGCGCTCCCTTTCTTTTATGTGGATTATACTGCCATGCCTAAAGCCATATGATTTTTCAAGGCCTCCTGCAGAAAGTATATACATCCCTTACCGTGTTGACATTAAGAGTGGTACCCTGTCACGTAAATAGATATAATGCCCTTCGCATATGAGCAGAAAATTTTTAAAAAGCCATGACATACTTCTACTAACACTCTTGCTGTATTTCTTCTGTGACAAGGATGGCACATTCCAAATGGGAGTTGTTTCTTCACTATGAATCCTGGGATACAGTGACGTAGAACAGACCTGTACCTAGCCTACTGGGACCTGCAGTTCAAATGTAACATGTTATGGGAAGCTATGAGATTTTAGGGTTCCTTGCTACTGTAGCAAAGCTGGTGAACACAATGTTCTTTGACAAATTTTCAGCTGAAGATTTAACTTTTTCTGGCTGACCTTAAAGTTATTTATAAATATCAAGACAAATATCTTATTGTTTATTATAAATCTTACAAAAATTTCCCAATTCATAATTTGTATTTTTAATTTCATTATGTTTAATTAACTGTATATATAAGTATAACTTCTGTGTAATCAAATAATATCATTTTTCTTAATTGTTTTTAATTTCATTGACATTTTTAAAAATGCCTTATCCACTCCACATTTATATAATCCTTATACTCTCTGCTAGTTATTTTAGGATTTAATTTTTTAAATTTAAATTAGTAATGCATAAAAATGTATTTCAATTTTTGTAAAAAAAAATCTACCCTTGTTTGTTTCCAAATGATTATTTGATAATCCAAATTTCACCTATTCAAAAATTAACTCATTCTCACTGATATTTTATTCATAAATCCCATTCTGAAACACTGATTTCATTTTCTAAACAGTATTTTCATACAAAAATATGTCTGTATTTTTTACCCTGTTATCTTTGTTGAGCATCAATTGTATATACAGTACTATGGATAATAGGAACATGAATAGGAAAATGGCCGTTGCATATTAATGTGGTTAATAATAGCAACAGTTAATATTATTTAATTTATTATTTTAAAACAAACCCACATGAACCAATCTTAATTTTACTCACTGTTTGTCATCAACTGTTTAGAGATAAGAACATAGAAATGTTATTTTAATTATGTCACACATGAAGTAACTAAAAATTGATAACTACATCTTAAATTTCAGGGGAGTTATAAAACTAATTAAATTATCTCTTGGACATCACCTCATTTGATGTTTACAACCACCATGATAGATGGATAAGTGAAGTGATCAAAGCAAATTGATTTATCCAAAATAGGTAGCCAAGATGAAACTAAAACACATGCTCTTTAGTTTTAAAATTCTGTACTCTTCCTAGTACCATGTTATTTATTACTTAATTGTCACTCTAGGAAAATTTATTCTGAGTTTCAGATGAAGATGTCCCAAACACCTACTCCCCCCCCACTTTGGTGATATATGATAAAGAGTATGTCAGGGTGTGCTAACAACTTTAAAATCTTGGCATTCTATAACAAGTTTTTTCTTTCTGTATGACTCTTTGTCTATATCTGTCTCTCTAGCTATCTATCTCACACTGTATTTCCTTTCTATGTTGTCTAGATTAAGATAATTAAAATGTATACTTTTCTAAAATAATATGTTTCTAATATATAACCAACCAATATGAAAAGGCACAATGAATAATAGCAAGTATAGTGGATAATTAGATGAGGAATGATGAATAGTATATTCTTACATATGGCAAGAATTTGACCCTATTGCACATGAAGTAATACAAATATGTCCAAGTTCTTCCCATAGGTTTCTCCATGAATGTGCAAGAAATAAATGCTTCACTTTATTGCACTTCATAGACACTGTGCTTTCTGCAAATTGAAGGTATATGACAACCTGCATTGAGTAAGTCTACGGCAACACCAGCATGTGCTCACTTCATGTCTCTGTATCACATTTTGGTAATTCTCACAATATTTCAAACTCTTCCATTATTACTACATCTATTACGGTGATCTGTGATGCTACTATCGTAATTATTTTGGGGCCCCACACCCATATAAGACCGCAACTTAATCGATAAATGTTATATGTGTTCTGATTGTTCCACCAACCAGCTGTTCCCCCATCTTTCTCCCTCACCTTAGGCCTCTCTGTTTCCTAAGGCACAACAATATTGAAATTAGTCCAATCGATAACCCTCTGATGGCTTCTAAGTGTTCCAGTGAAAGGAAGTGTCATACATTTCTCACTTTAAATCAAAAGCTAGAAATGATTAAGCTTAGTGAGGAAGGCATGTCAACAGCTAAGACACACCAAAAGCTAGTCCTCTCACACAGTTAGCCAAGTTGTGAATGCAAAGAAAAAGTTCTTGAAGAAAATTTAAAATGCTAATCCATGAAAATATGAATGATAAGAAAGCAAATCAGGTTCACTGCCGATATAGAGAAAGTTTCAGTGGTCTGGATGGAAGATCAAACCAGCCACAACATTCCCTTAAATTAAAGCCTATGCAGAGCAAGGCCCTAACTTTCAATTCTGTGAAGGCTGAGAGATGTGAGGAAGCAGAATAGCTTGAAGTTAGCAGAGGTCAGTCCACGAGGTTTATGCGAAGAAGCTGTCTCTATAATGTGACAGTGCAGAGTGAAACAGTGAGTGCTAATACACAAGCTGCAGCAAGCTATCCGAAAGATTTAGCTACAGTAATTGGTGAAGGTGGCTACACTAAACATCAAATTTTCAATGTAGACAAAACAGACTTATATCAGAAGAAGATGCCATCTATGACTTTTATAGCTACAGAGAAGTCAATGCCTGGCTTCAAGGCCTGCAAGGACAGATTGATTCTCTCTTTAGGGGCTAACAAAGCCGGTGGGTTTAAATTGAAAGCAATACTTATTTACCATTCCAAAAATTCCAGGGCCCTTGAGAATTATGCTGAATCTATTCTGCCTGTGCTCTATAAATAGAACAACAAAGTCTGAATGACAGCAAATCTATTTATAGCATGGTTTAATGACCTTAAGCCTACTGGTGAGACCTAATTCTGAAGGGGAAAAAAAGATCCTTTCAAAATATTACTGCTCATTTACAATGCACCTGGTCATCCAAGAACTCTGGTGAAGATGTGAAGGAAATTAATGTTGTTTCTCAAGCCTGCTAACAAAACATCCATTCCGCAGCCTATGAATCAAGAAATAATTTTGAATTTCAAGTCTTCATTACTTAAGAAATACATTTCATAAAAAATTAAATAAAATGAAATAAAGAAATACATTTATTTCATAAGGCCATAGACCCTGATTTCTCTAATAGATATGGGCAAAGTAAATTGAAAACATTCACCATTCTAGATGCCATTGAGAACATGATTCATGGGAGGATGTTTAAATACCAACATGAACAGGAGTTTGGAAGAAATTATTTCCAACCCTCATGGATGATTTTAAGGGTTCAAGACCTCAGAGGATGAAATCACTGCCGGTGTGGTGGAAATAGTAAGATAACTAGAAGCAGAGCATGAAAATGTTGCTGAATGCTGCAATTTCCTGATACAACTTAGACGAACGAGGAGTTGCACCTTATGGATGAGCAAAGAAGTGGTTTCTTGAGATAAAATGTACTCCTAGTGAATATGCTGTGAACACTGTTGAAATGACAACAAAAGATTTAGAATATTACATAAAGTTAGCTGATAAAGTTGCAGCAGGGTTTGAGAGGATTGACTCCAATTTTGAAAGCAGTTCTACTGTGGGTAAAATAGCATCACATGCTACAGAGAAATCTTTAATGAAAATAAGAGTCAATTGATGCAGCAAATGTCATTATTGCCTTATTTTAAGAAATTGTCACAGCCACCCCAACCTTCACCAACCATCACTCTCATCAGTCAAACCATTAATATTAAAGCAAAAGTCTCCACCAGAAAAGAGATTAGGACTCATGGAAGGCTGATCTCATCATTAGAATTTTTTAGCAATAAAATATTTTAATTAAAGTATGTATTTTTTTATAAATAATGATATTGCACACTTAATAGACTCCAGTATAGTTATATGCACTGGAAAATCAAAAAAATCATGTGACTCACTTTATTGTGATAATCCTTTTATTGTGCTGGTCTGGAATTAAACCTTCAATATTTCTGAGGTACGCCTGTATATTTCATAACTACCATGAGATACATAGCTACTCAGAAAGTACCTTAGTTATGCAATTGCAGATCTACCTGATCAGTTTTACACTGGAGTGTCCCTGACTCCTTTTAGAAATGAACCCTGTGCTTTGTTGATCTCATGCCTCGTTGTCATAGTTCTGTGCAATCAATCAGGCATCCCAGGAAAATTTTGTTTTAGACTTTGCTTCAAGGAGGCAGTGCCCCTACATGGGTTTGTAGTGCAGTTGTCTGTTTTATGGTTCATTAATGTACCTGATGTTAAAAAGCTAAGCTGAGCTTGCTGTGAGTTAGCACATGGTAAAACAAATCATGATGCAACCATGTGTATAGAGCTGGGACCCCTGAAAGCTTGGGGAAAGGTGACCATGATCAAGCAAAGAACTGTTCTGTATGGTAAAAAAGGATAAAAAGAAAAACTTATTATCATCGTTTCTCTCCCTGATGCCTTATACTTTATTCCACATCTTTGATGAATTGGAAATAGGATTACTTTGTTACCTAGTCATGAATATTATGTAATGATTGGCTCTGTGTGTCTTGGATATTTCCAACAACACCCATTTATTTCATGGACAAAACACCAAATAAATTCCCTGTAGACTTACATGTTTTCTTGCTCGGTTTTGTGAGAGCCAATATTCTTTGAAACAAATCATGAGATCATAGCCTAGGAACAAAGAAGAAACACAAAGAGGGCAAGATGCACAACAATTACCACTCCCTTCTGAGTTTTCCTGGCTGTTATCCTCACAGTGGTTAGCAAACCACTACAAAGAAAGGAAAACCATGACACGGGCCAGTATAGTTCCTCCTTTCTTTAGAGAGAAAATAACAGCCTCATTGACCTTGACTCACCTGCCAGCACATCTCAGACTTACTTCAAGGTACTGAAGGTGTAAAGATCCAGAAGCAACGCTAGTCCTCCATTTCTCTGAATAGAAATAAAAACACTCCAATTTTAGAAGATGAGAGCAGGAGAGCATTATCGAAAACAATCCACTGTGTCTATTACCCAAGAAACACCTGACTCTGACTCAGAAATAAAGCCCCTGAAGTATAAAGTTCTGTCACTACATTTTTTAAAAGATAGATATCAATATGAGTTTTCTCATTCTCATCCTTTTATTTCTAGCATCTTATTCCAAAATGAGATTTACTCTTTTGACTTGTAGTAAGCTAGCAAGCTCTGCCTTGTCAGTCCATCTTATTTGCCACATTGATGTTCTTCATATTCCTAAAAGGAAGTCAATGAAAGATATTCTTCTTGTCTCTTATAAATAGAAATGAGTCATGACCTCATATATTAAAGTATAAAATAAGCAAAGCAAATTGTACTAAGATAGTAATTTGGCTGATTTGCCTTTGTTATTCTTCTTCTCCTGAGTTAATGATCGTTAAGAGCTTTTCTGCAATAGTCACTATTTCTCGTAAATCTTGGATATAGGAGGTGTTCAATAATGTTTTTAAATGAACTCACAGATGTGTATGACAGTCATATCCCATCATGAATAATATTTCCACAGAAGTATATTTCAGACAATGTTATAAGACGAAGCTAATGAGAAGATGTTATTTGCAGTTCAGGGAATCCTTAATGGATATTGAAGAAAGATATTTTGAACATATTAAAATTTCTTCTGAAGATGTAATTTGTAGCAATTCTGCTAAAAACACAATGATTAAAACTCTATGTGTCAGAGACTGCTAGCTGATTACAAAACTCATTTCCTCTTTTTCCTGAGCCAGAGTTAGACTACCTTTCTCAAGCTCTCTTGAAATTAGATGTGGCCATGTGACTGACTTTTACTCAATACAATGTGGATGCAAATAGTATGTACTTCCTCCCAGACTGGCCATAGAAACTTGCTGTATGTGATGCTCCATACTCTTTCCTTTCTACTGCTCCTGAGAAGAGTGAAAACACAAGATAAAGGAGTAGAGACATTGAATTATTGCCAGGCTGAAAACAAACAAACAAAACATAATGCAATGTCTTTTAGGGTCTAATAGCAGCAAACAGAAACCCTTGTAAGTATTTCCATATTGAAAGAGATTTATTACAAGGAATTTGATATTGACAAACAAGTTAGAAGGGTTGGATGAACAGAAGTCACAGGACTTCTGTTAGATTTCAAGTCATGCTACTGCCATTGTGAGAGATCAGAAAACTGCTGCTGGCATTCAGAGGTGAAAAAACCTTTTGACACAGCTGCCCAACTTCTCAACTTCCCACAGCCCAAAAGCTGGAAACCAGTCAATGCAATACTGAGTTTAACTACAGCAAAATCCAAGTCTACACACGTCTACTTATCAGCTGCCACCAATGAAGGAGAAAAAACACCTCTGCATCCTTTCACCTTACAAATCTTGCATAAGTAAATCTCAATGGCAGAACCTTAATCAACCCAAAACCTGGCAGCAAAGAAGTCAGAGTCTGGGAAAACTAATTAATTCTAAGGCTTCTGTCTCTCACAACAAAGAGGAACATCCAGAAAGAATGAGAATGAATTGAAAATTTGGCCAATAGATACAATCCAGGACAATATGCTAATTAACAGGGCTATTGCAAATATGAAATGAGATAAAACATATAAGAGGCCCTCAAAAATACTAGTTCTCTTTCCCTTCTCATAACTATAGATATCCAGGTTCCCTGATGAATGTTACATCTGAAGTATTTGGTTTTATCTAATGAATTTATGGGATGATATCCTTACAAAATAGCAGGAAAATTTCTGAAGAAGCTGGAAGAAGAGTCAGGAACTTGATGAGGGAAGAAGATAATATGGTCTCTAAGACCTAGACAAGAAACAGATTTGACCCATATGGAGAGAGGCAAGGAACTGAAATATTAATAAAAAAGAGCAGTTTTGGGAAGTGACCAACCTTTCGAGAAACTGGCAGTTCACAAACCTTTGGGGTCTTTACACGACACCGGTTTTATATTTGGGGAAGAGATCTTTTCTGTATTGCTACTGAGCTTGGTTTTAACACAATATGAAATAAAGGAAAATACAGCCATTTGGTAACTCTAGGGTTTTGCATTTTAGGCAGCATCAGGAGGCAGGACCCTGGAATTGTATCTAACCACCAAAATCATGGAGCATCTTAGCAGCAGAAGTCACTGTAAGGTGCATGCCACAAGTGGCTACTTAGGCAGTAAATATCAACATGTTATTTTGCCGTGGAAGAACATGAGCTGCTGGTCATGTATATATTTTCTAAAAACCCAGAGACTTTCATAAATAATTGAGAAGTTTTAGAGAAGGAGAGAAACTAAAGCCCTGCTTTTATTCAAGTAGGAGGCAATGAAACAGCAATATAAAGACATTTGTTTTAATAAGACTATTCTTTTTTAGTCACATAAACACAAAACCTGGGGAGATCCGAGTTACACGCATACGGACTCGGCTCAATTTCTGTCTTTTCTATAACCCAATATTAGGCACACAACCCTCTGTTACACATTCAGGCACACATCTTCCTGGGATGAGTTTGCCTAGAGCTATAGCATTTAACCCTGCTTAGATTCTTGCTGAAAAACTGGACAAATTCCTCTAGCTTCCAAAGAGAAAATATTCTTTCCAGTGAGCTTAAGAAAAGGGCTCAACAGAAGCTGCTGCAGAATAATAATTTCTATTTGAATATATAAAAGAAGAAACAGACATGAAGTCCTAGAGTAGAGACAAAGGCTACAACCACTAATAATCAGTATTTCTTCTGTGTCCCTTGTTCTTTTGAAAGGGCTTTCTTGTTCTGATTTAAAAGTCAGGCCAATAGTTTTCTTTGACTCGGCATTTAGTGTGAGTAGTAATTCTCCTATTCAGTTTTACTATCTTTGAGGTAGTTACTCTTATTATCTCCCTTTTACAAGTGAGGAAACAGGCTTACAAAGGTTAAATAGTTTGTCCAAGTGCTCTATTTACATGAGTTACAAATCACATTCTTCCTGGAAGCATAGAATTGAACATATAAGCCCTTCTGACTCATAAATTATAGAAAAAATATACTTAATACTGATGTTATTTTCCTATAATGTTTATCTAGCTATATCATAGGACTTTAATCTGCATTGATTTATTATTATATGATGATCAAATTCTATCAAGTTGAAAAATGTAGAAAATGAAATTATGTCATAACTAGAATCCCAAAGTAAAAACCAATCTTAAGAATTTGAAATATCTTCTTCTAGGTAAATTTGTGTTTTAATGTACAAAATACCAAATGTATATAATTATGCAATTTTCCCCTTTTGAAAACCACTCTTCTTTTGAATTGAATTGTTTCTCTTTTTCTTTTTCACTATTTCAAACAATGTTGCAATTGATTTTGAAATTTCTTCTAAGGAATCAGTTCATGTATAAAATACTTGTCATGTTTTTATGTTTAATCTTTATGTTACGATTTTATGTTTAATCTTTAATTATTAGGTGAACAAAAGGAGTTTCCCCAAACTCCAGTAACAAGAGTAAAATATTGGTTATTTAGTAACCAGATGTTGGCCTGCATATAACTAGTAAGTTGGACCACAAAAGTGCTACTTACTTTAATGACGCAAATAAGGCAAAAATCCCTAGATGATCTGCAGAAAAATAAAAGGATGAAAAAAAAAAAAGGACAATAATGCTTTGCAAATGTATAAAAACTACTTTCAGCATCATGTATCTTGGATTCTGTGTACTTATTCTATAAGCTGTGTGAAGATTGGATAATGAAAGCATTCTTTCATCCATCATTTAATGCAATGTGAATTGAGCGCCTATTTTGTGCCAAGTCTGAGATGAACTCATGTTGGTTTCAGTTTTTTTAAGTTAAAATTTATGTAAAATGAATGCATTCTACTAAGTGAGGTATCCCAAGAATGGAAAGA
>CAUYSK010027862.1:0-29595 GCA_963575035.1 Avahi laniger
GCCTAGGAATATATTTAACTAAAGAGGTGAAAAACCTCTATGGGGAGAACTACGAAATACTGAGGAAGGAAATACCAGAGGACTTAGACAGGTGGAAAACCACAACATGCTCATGGGTCAGCAAAATCAACATTGTTAAAATGTCTATACTACTCAAAGTGAACTACAGATTCAATACAATCACTGTTAAAATACCATCATCATTTTTCACAGATCTAGAAAATATAATTATATGCTTCATAGGAAATCAGAGAAGACCCCATATAGCAAAAGCAATCTTAAGCAAAACAAATAAATTGAGAGGTATCAATTTACCATACTTCAAGCCATACTACAAGACTATGGTAACTAAAACAGCATGGTACTGGCACAGGAACAGAGACATAAACCAATGGAACAGGACTGAGAACCCAGATATAAAACCATCCTCATATAGCCATCTTATCTTTGACAAAGCAGACAAAAACATACACTGGGGAAAAGACATCTTATTCAATAAATGGCTCTGGGAAAATAGGATAGCCACATGTAAAAGACTGAAACAGGATCCACACCTCTCACCTCTCACAACTATCAACTCACAGAGGATAACAGACTTAAATCTAAGGCATGAAACTACAAGAATTCTAGAAGAAAATGTTGGAAAAACTCTTATAGACATTGGCCTAGGGAAAGAATTTATGAAGAAGACCCCAAAGGCAATCACAGCAACAACCAAAATAAATAAATGGGACCTGATGAAATTAAAAAGCTTCTACACAGCCAAGGAAACTTTTACAAGAACAAACAGACAACCGACAGAATAGGAAAAAATATTTGCATGCTACACATCCAATAAAGGGCTGATAACTGTAATCTATATAGAACTCAGGAAAATCAGCAAGAAAAAAAATCAAACAATCCCATTAAAAAGTGGGCAAAGGACATGAACAGAAACTTTTCAAAAAAAGACAGAATAATGGCCAATAGACATATGAAAAAATGCTCAACATCTCTAATCATCAGGGACAAGCAAATCAAAACCACAATGAGATATCACTTAACTCCAGTGAGAATGGCTTTTATCAAAAAGTTCCAGAACAATAAATGTTGGCATGGATTTGGAGAGACAGGAACACTTGTACACTGCAGGTGGGACTGAAAACTAGTACAACCTCTGTGGAAAGCAATATGGAGATACTTCAAAGAGCCAAAAGTAGACCTACCATTTGATCCAGCAATCCCATTACTAGGCATCTACCCAAGGGGGAAAAAAGACATTCTATAAAAAACACAGCTGCACTACAATGTTTATAGCAGCACAACTCACAATTTCAAAGAGGTGGAAACAACCCAGGTGCCCATCAATAGATGAGTGCATTAATAAAATGTGGTAAATGTCCACCGTCGAGTTATACTCAGCCACAAAGAACAATGGTGATCTAGCACCTCTTGTATTATCCTGGATAGAGCTGGAACGCATTCTACTAAGTGACGTATCCCAAGAATGGAAAAACAAGCACCACATATACTTACCATCAAATTGCTATTAACTGATCAACACTTATGTGCACAGTTAGTAGTAATATTCATCAGGTGTTAGACAAGTGGCAGGGTGGAGGAGGGGATGGGTTTATACATACCTAATGGGTGCAGTGCACATCATCTGGGGTATTGACACTCTTGAGTCTCTGACTTGGGTGGGACAAAAGCAATATATGTAACCTAAATATATGTACCCCCATAATATGCTCAAATAAAACATAAATAAATAAAACAAAAAACAAAGAAAAGCAAACACAAAAAATAAATAAAACACACCATAGAACAACAGTTGGACTTACACCTTCATATTCAAACTATTAGAGTTACCTAGTCTCTTAGTCTATAAGAAATGAAGGTTTTTGTATTTTAAAAGTGAATGGAAATCTTTTCAGCATTTCAGATTTGTGTAATTTTTTTTGCTATTACCTTGGTGTTTCTCTTGAACACAAATGACTATTTTAGGCCTTCCAGAACATATTCTCCAGCCATTCTTGAAGTTATAAGTAATTTTTTTCCTTGATGAAGACAGAACAACTAAGAAAGCTGTTACTAGGTTATTGATACTAAATATTGAGGGGAGAATACATTATCATTTCAGTACACATAAAAATTTTTAGGTGTAGATGTGCATAATAATTTTCACATGAATGATCTAATTTTATAAGTTTGTTTGATACAATTGGTAGAGATCAATAAGAGTGTGACAAGTAGCTAGAGTGAAACTTTCTATTTTAGGTATAATTTAAGAGTATATTTTGCATCCATTTAATTATCATTTTATTATAAAATGTTTGGTCTTTATTTCTATCTAGAAAGGCATCCATTGCCCTTTTATATCACTTAACTATTAGAATGCTTTTCTGTATTTTCTTCTGAATGTTTTTTAACTTTTTAAAATAGAGACTTGCCTTTTTAAAAATGAAACAAATTACCTAGGATGCTAATGAATTTAAATATAAATATGATGACTTTTTAAAATAATTACAACCAGGACGTAGATGACTAGTGCAGGTCACCAGTGCACAGATGACTAGTTTCATAATATATAATAATGTAAGACTTTATAATTAACCTTTACTGCCTCAACATAATTTTTTTTGTAAGAATTCTTATTCATCCAGCTATTAAGTAATGAAAGGGAATCAAGAAGCTATTTTGCTACCTATTTTAGGGTGCCTCATTTAGCAAATGTTGAAATTGATAACTCTTAAAATATGTAAGAATTTCTAGCTCTAAGTCATTTTCCTACTGTTAATTTTCTTTATAAGGCTTTATAAATGCATGAATAAATACTTCAGTTCCCAGCTAATTAATATGGAAGTTGGCATGTACTATTGAATTAGAGGCATACCTTGGAGATATTGTGGGTTTGTTTCCAGACCACTGCAATAAAACAAATATCACAATAAAGTGAATCACACAAATTTTTTGGTTTTCCAGTGCATATAAAATTTATGTTTCTACTATATATAGTCTGTTAAGTGTGTAATGGCATTATGTCTAGGAAATGTATATGCCTTAATTAAAATACTTTGTTGCTAAAAAATGCTAATGATCATATGAACTTTCAGTGTGTCATAATTTATTTGCTGGTGGAGAGTCTTGCCTCAATATTGGTAGCCGCTGACTGATCCAAGATGGTGGTTGCTGAAGGTTGGGGTGGCTATGGCAATTTCTTAAAACAAGACAACAACGAAGTCTGCCACATGAATTTTTTCTTCTTTCACAAAAGATTTCTCTGTAGCATACAATGCTGTTTAGTAGCCTTTTACCCACAATAGAATGTCTTTCAAAATTGGGAGTCAATCCTCTCAAACCCTGCCCTGCTTTATCAAGTAAGATTATTATGTAATATTCTAAATCCTTTGTTGTCATTTCAACAATGTTCACAGCATCTTCACCAGGAATAGATTCCATCTCAAGAAACCACTTTTTTGCTCATCTATGGGGAGCAATTCCTCATTTGTTCAAGTTTTTTCAAAATTATAGCAATTTAGTCACATCTTTGGGCTCTACTTCTGATTCTAGTTTCCTTGCTATTTCCACCTCATCTGCAGTTATTTCCTCCATTAGTCTTGAAACTCTAAAAATCATCCATGAAGTTTGGAATCAACTTCTTCAAAATTCCTGTTACTGTTGATATTTTGACCTCCTCCCATGAATCACAGATGTACTTAATGGAGTCTAGAATAGTCAATCCTTTCTAGAAGGTTTTCAATTCACTTTGCCCAGATCTATCAGAGGAATCACTATCTATAGCACGGAGACCCTTATAAATGTATTGCTTAAATAATAAGACTGGAAAGTAGAAATTACTCTTTGATTCATGGGCTGCAGAATGGATGTTGTGTTAGCAGGCATGAAAACAACATTAATATCTTTGTACATCTCCATCAGAGCTCTTGAGTCACTAGACACATTGTCAATGAGCAGTAATATTTTTAAAGGAATCTTTTTTTTCTGAGTAGGTCTCAACAGTGGGCTTAAAATATTCAGTAAACCATGCTGTAAATAGATGTGCTGTCATCTAGGCTTTGTTCTTCCATTTCTAGAGCACAAGCACAGTAGATTTAGCATTATTATTAAGGGTCCCAGAATTTTCAGAATGGCAAATGAGCATTAGCTTCAACTTGAAACTACCAGCCACATTAGCCCCTAAAAAGACAGCCCATCTTTTGAAACTTTGAAGCGAGGCCTTGACTTCTCCTCTCTAGCTGGGGAAGTCCTAGATGGTGTCTTCTTCCAACAGAAAGCTGTTTCATCTCCATGGAAAATTTATTGTTTAGTGTAGCCACTTTCATCAATGATTTTAGCTAGATCTTCCAGCTACCGTGCTGCAGCTTCTCCATTAGCACTTTCTGCTTTACCTTGCACTTTTATGTTATGGAGATGGCTTATTTCCTTAATCCTCATGAACCAACATATGCTAGCTTCAGATTTTTCTTCTGCAACTTCCTCACCTTTCAGCCTTCATAGAATTGAAGAGAATTAGTTCCTTTGCTCTAGACTAAGCTTTGGCTTAAAGGAATGCTGTAGCTGGTTTGATCTATCTAGACCACTAAAACTTTCTCCATATCAGCAACAAGCAACTTGGTAACTATTTGGCACAGGAGGCCTAGCTTTTGGTCTATTTTGGCTTTGACATGCCTTCCTCACAAAGCCTAATCATATCTAGCTTTTGATTTAAAGTGAGGGACGTGCAGCTCTTCCTTTCACTTGAACACTTAGAGGCCCTTGTAGGGTTATTTATTGGCCTAATTGCAATATTGTTGTGTGTCAGGGAATATGAGAAAAAGAGTGACAGGGGAAGGATTGTAAGTGGAGCAGTCAGACAGTTTACTTTTATCAATTAAATTCACCATCTTATATGGGTGTGGATCCTGGCACCCCAAAACAATTACAATAGTAACATCAAAGATCACTCATTTCAGATCACCACAACAGCTAGAATAATAATGAAAAAGTTCAAAGTTTTGGAAGAATTACCAAAATGTGACCCAGAGACATGAAGTGAGCACATGGTGTTGGAAAAATGGCTCCGATAGACTTGCTTGATGCAGGGTTTTCACAAACCTTCAATCTGTAAAAAATGTAACTATCTGCAAAGTGCAATGAAACAAAGCATAATAAAATAAGGTATAACTGTATGAACCACACAGCTGTGTGAACATGCATTAGGGCTGTTGCAATTTAATTTTGAACTCTATCTTCATAAAAGGATCTCTTGTGGTGATGAGGATTGGTATACCTTTAGAATCCTTGGGATACGAGATCCTGTTCGGGAGGCAGACTCCTCAGGGACTTTTTAGTTGAGAGTTCAAGTCCAAGAACAAAGGGTTAATCTTCTCTGGAGGCAAACAGAGATACCCTCTTGTTGAACTAATCTAATGTTTCACCTTGAACCTTTTATCAAGAGAAGTCTAATGACCTACTTTTTCTAATAAATAACAGTCAACGCTGACTGCAAATTGTATAGTGTTGTAGCATTTACCATTTTTTGATATGGAAGAATTAAAGTAATACTTAGTTGTGATTTTTATTTAAGGCTTTGCCAAGAACAGAAAATAAGAACAAAGCATTTGTGAAAATCTGCATGTTAAGATGTGCATGAATTTGACTAACATGGGTTTGAATCAGTGGTCAGTTGTTGAATTTATGAAAATATGATCAATTACAAATTTTAAAAAAAACCTTCTGATGCTAGAACTCTAATAGAAATCTTCTGTAAATTGGGTATAATCCTATTTAGTTTCAGAACTAGGCCAAATGGGTTTTCTTCAAGGAAGGTTCTAGGTTCTAGGCAGGAATTCTGGAACAGTATAACATGCCTGAAATCATGAAAACCAGAAAGTAAAATTTTCTAATGTGGCATTAATCTCAAATGAGAATATTTGTTTTCCCTAATATATTTCCTTATAAAAGAGGGACTAGACTTAGGAGTGGATAGAATAGGGATGGGCTTAGAGGGGGTGCTAACCTCAAATAAATAATCCACCTTTAGGGCATCCTTAACATATACCTCACTTCAGGCATTAGCTACTTAAAAGAAATTATTCCATCTTCCATCAGAGGGATTAAGGAGCCTTAATTTCTTACCATTAACTTTTTAGCTAGGTTAACATAGAAGCTTGGCATGGGAAAAAGGAGAAAGGGAGGGATGAAGGCTGATAACGGGGAAGTAACAGGGTGCCAAACCAGCCTTCTCAGAGTTAACTAAACATGTACATCAATTGTTCTTTGTATTTGGGATGGAGTACTTTGTAGCCTCCTTAGTTATGGAAATCCTCCTGAGGATCTGAAGTCTCTTCTCCAGGTCACCCCAGCACACAGTATTGGAGTTAGAAAGTACGCTTCTGCCAAGAATTTTTATCCAACTAGCTTCAATTCACAGTAGTGTTAAGTTTAGCAGGTCTTTGTGACACCTGCTCTGCCTTTGCCAAATTTTAATTACACGGAGTTCTGCTCAGGAAAAGGCAGGCATTTTTCTGCATTTGGTGGTGGGAGAGATGCTGATTGCCTGGGGACTAGAGTGAGCTCAGCAAACACAAATCTTTGCTTCTTACAAAAGCTAGTAGAAAGTCACCAATAAAAAGGATCATACAAAAGAAAAACAATCCCTTAAAAGAAGTGTGGCATGAGCATTTCTTGCTGGAATTCAAATACTCCACTTAATCTGCACTAGGTTAAATTCCTTTGAGCAGAAAAGGATGCTACTCTGTTAGTGAAATATATTTAATGTGACATGTTATGCCTTTTGGGGGACAGCAGAAAAGGAAATGAAACACTCTTAGATCATTACCACTGGCTGTGCAAATCCTGAAGCCATGACAGGATGTGAGAGTGAATCTCAGGGAGAAAATAGAAATGTGAGGTTATGGGTTAAAGTTTTAATGAAAGAAATGCTGGATCTGAGTAGTCAAAGGTTGAGTCATATGCTAAAGTTTCTTTAGTTTTAGTTCAGAAGAAAACAACATTTTTATAGTCATTTTAGCATACCTTTATTATGTAGGTTTTTTCATGTGTATGAATAATAAACTAGCAGATGGTAGTTTGTCTCTCTTATAAACAATGTCATCTAAAATAATGTGTGATTCAGAAGCAGGCAAGGTTAAACAGCAACCCTCGCTCCCAGCCTCACCCCCATCCCTCCAAGGAAGACAGTAAATACCCTCAGGAGGCCAGAGAGGAAGATAATTTGAAGGAGAAACTAGTTAATTCCCCTGTTGCTTAGTTTGTTTCCCTCTGTCTTTTTCCCTATTATAAACAGCAAGAAAAGTCATTTTTAAAAGGGGGCCCTGAACTCGCATTTATAATTATGGAAACTACATTCTACACTACCGCCAGGGTTGGGAGTAGAAGAATCCAGGAGACACCGAGGCTGGTTACAGACTTAAAGAATACAAGAAAAATGAGCTTAGAGAGAAAGCCAAGGTGCCTTTAGAGCCTAGGAAGATAGGAGGTGTGTGTGAGACCACTGGTGGGTGGTGGGGCCTATGGTAACCTGGACAGCTTTATGTCTGTCTGAAAGACAGTCAGATTCAGATTCTTAAGAAAACAGGATACTGCCTGAACAAAATAAATCTGTGGGCTAGTACCCACCAATAGGTGGTAGTTTACCCCTGTCTGAGGACCTAGTAAATAAATAAATGATTAAACAAATGTTTAACTTTTAAAAGGGACCTTGAAAATCCTGCCTGGGCCTGGTAAGTGGCCGTAAGCTTTAAGTTTCGAAAGATTCTGAGCGGTCCCTCTATTAGCAGTTAGAAGTTTCCTACAGGAGGTGACATTTGACCTGAGAATTGAGGAATGTGTATAATTTTGCTAGATCATGAACTGGGATATGGAAAAAGACACAAGTAAAGGCATAGGGGCCAGGAATGTGTTCAGGAAACAGCAAATAGTCTAGGGTAATAAGTGGTGAGAAATGAGGCTAGGAATATAGTTGAGGCATTGTAAAAGACATTGAATGCCACATTAAGAAGTTGGTCATGTCAAATACAATGTGCAGCAGCTGAAAAGAATGATCAGATGAATTCTCTACTGTTCTTTGAGAACAAGTATCTGTGGGGGAAAGTATCTTTGGCATATTTGGTGGGCAGTGACTTCTAAGGTCCACTGTCCTTTCTCGGGGACATTTATGGAATAAAAAAATGTCAGAGGTGAAAAGGATGCTTTCATATCATCCTCTCCAATGCTCTAATTTCACCCATGCAGAAACTGGGCTCTAGGGAATTGACATAGCTTGTTTAAACTTACACAGGTTTAAGAACTAGAACATTATTTTTACTACCCCAAACTACCTATCCATCCCATCAGGTTTCAGTCCAATTTCTCTTTGCATAGCTGTTTTAATTTGTTTCCATTTTTACCGATTTTGAAATTCTTGGAGTTAGGCAAAGCTGTATATCACTTTTAAAAAGCTAGGTAAGTTTCTGTCAATGAAATCAATAGGACTTGATACTCTGCCGTCTCCAGGTGTGAATAAAGATTCTTTCATGGGATTCTAGCTAGCCTCTGCTATTTTAGGTGAGCTGTGCAAATGATTTGAAATACATTGCAAATTAACTGTGGCATGTCTGTTACCACAATCTTTGGCATGTTGATTTACAGGTAGTCATTCTCTTTTCATTGCTGATTCATTTTCTAATCATGAGCTGTCTTCCCCAGTTTGTACCTAGGCAAGTTTGACCTTATTCAAAGGTAGAAGAGATAGATGCTTATGTGGTATGATTTGAAGTCCAATCCCAGCCTAAAGTTTCTAATTCATAAGCCTAGGCTCATTCTTTAAGGTTCTTCTATAAGCATATACATTTTAATAATGTCTTATCTTCATTATTGATTACAGCACATATCACTAGAAAATGACCCTTATCTTCTTTAATACAGTTTGGTCTAAATTTTACTTTTATTATATTCATAATGCCATCCTTGACACTTTGGTTTTGAGTTTGATGAATATATCTTTGCAACATATGAATTTTAAGTGCATCTAGGCGTTCTGTTTCTGAGAGAGATCACACATTAACCAGGTAATGGTGGGGATTAGTTTATCTAATTCACTCATTTTATTAATTTTCTCCTGATGCATAACAAATTATCACAAATATAGTGGCTTAAAGTAGCACAAATTTATTAGCTCATAGTTCTGTAGGTCTGAAGTCTAGCAAGCCTCAACTGGTTCTCTGCTAAGGGTCTCCCAAGACTGGAATCAAGGTGTCCACTGGGTTGAGTTTTTATGTGGAGCTTCTAGGGAAGAATCTGCTTTCAACCTTATTCAAATTCAGTTCCTTGCATTTGTAGGACTGAGATCCCCATTCCCTTGCTGACTATCAGCTTGGATCCTCCCTTAGTTCCTGAAAGCTTCCCCCATTCCTTCTCGGGTAGTCCCCTCTGTCTTGCAACCAACAATGGGCAAGTCCTTCTCAAGGTTGGAATCTCTCACTTCCCTTTCTGCCTTACTGTTCTGCTGCCAGCTGGAGAAAGTTCTTAGCTTTCAAAGTTCTTAGCTTTCAAGAGCTTATGTGATTAGAATAGGCAGCCTGAATGACCTCAACTTTTAAAGAAGCAAGGACCTTATAAAAAGAACATTGAGCTCTCTCTGTTTTGAGGGTTATAGGAAATAGGAAAATTTCTTAACTGTGGGCTAGTTCTCTGCCTTTGGGTGTGTGATGAGGGACAGAGGGCAGTAAAAGGACACAGTGTGGTTGTCAGGCAGAGGGAGGTAAGGGAGGTGAAAGCATGGTGGATGTTGTATGGGGGGAAACCAAATAAAAACTTTCTACTTCTTCCTAATTCTGTCTTGGACTGATCCAGAGGACAGTATAAACCAGCTGCAGATCCACAGTGTATGTTATGGGTGATCTCTTCTGAGGCATGCACTTTTGTTTTTTGAATAGACATGGTCTCACTCTGTCATCCAGGCTGGAGAGCAATGGTGTGATCATAGCTCATTGTAGCCTCCGACTGCTGGGCTCAAGCAGTCCTCCTACGTCAGCCTCCCTAGTAACTGGGACTACAGGCGTGACATGCATTTCTATTGCTGTGGAAAGAGTGATACTATTTTTTCCCTACATAATCTTACAGTGCCTATTAACCATTGACAGAGAGAGAGTGAAAGAGAAAGTCATTCTTTCAGCCTTACATAACAATAGAGGTATGGGTGCAGTGTGAAGTAATAATAGTTTTGTTTGCTTATCACAACACAGCCCCATTAGGCTAAATATATATGACCTATAGGTGATAGCAAAGATCCCAAAGCAGCTTTTATACAGGAAGCTTAATTAGGGTAACTGCAAAAGGGCACTCCAAAAAATGCTTCACTATTACTTCAAACTATTATGGCCACTTGTTGGTATCAGGGAAGCAATGGCAGACTGATTGGCTTAGTGTACAGCAATCAAGGATGAGATGGTCATTTTTCAAATGGAACTAGATCCTGAAAGATCCTGAAAACAGAAATTTGAAACTGAGGCTGAAAAGAGAAACTAGAAATCAAATGATCGAATTCTGTGCATCTTCCAAAATAGACTGGTTATAATGTATCAGTCTCCTTCTCTCATTAATTTAATAGGCATTAAGGTGTAATCTTTGAATTATAAAAGTTAACAGGAACAGTCAAGGAAAAAG
This sequence comes from Avahi laniger, assembly GCA_963575035.1. Lineage (NCBI taxonomy): Eukaryota > Metazoa > Chordata > Mammalia > Primates > Indriidae > Avahi > Avahi laniger. Next base: position 10,651 of record CAUYSK010027862.1, read on the forward strand.
GGGTCTCTTTTTTAGTGGAAATGGGTTATCTGATCCAAGATTAAATTGGACGATTTCCTATGACTCTGGTATCTTCAACCCTCTCATTTACTAAATTCCTTCCGAGTTGGTAGAATCAATTGGTGTAGCTTCCTTTGCTAAGGACATTAAAAAGGCCAATCCATTATGCAATGAATAAAGTCACTTAGTCACAGCCCATAGGTAAGGTTTACATTTCTGACTTTTCTCTTTTTGCCTTTGGTTTTTACTTGCCTCCTTCCTTTAAGTAATATCATTCCTGTGAAGATTGAGGTGTTTGTTTTTACTAGCATTCTATTTTCTGTAGACTTTCATTGCCTATGGATATGAAAAATTAGAGTGTGCAATAACTATTGAGATGATGATGTCTTTCTGTGAATAAAGGCAGAAATATAATTTGAACTATGACCTTCAGATTTTTAAACTTTTCTCTGCTGCCATGCTGAATTATTTTTTGTTCTTAAAATGAGAAAAAGGGATTTAAGTTATTATAAAATGCTTTACTACTTAGACCATATTGAAGTGGCATTTTATGACTTTCATGAGTGGCAGTAAACCACATTTCACTGATCTTGTTTTATAAGTCACAATGCATTTTTTAAGATGAGATACCAATTCATTCTGCTGAATGTAGTTGGTTCTATAGATGATAAATATCACACAGGAGAGAGCAGGTTCTCTAACTGTGAAACTGTTCTCATCTTGTTTCAAGAGAATTAAAGAATAAATAACTCATGAAAAAGTAAAACCAAGACTGTATATGTTTGTATTCCATGTGTAGGATTAAAAACACTCAGCATTGGCTGTGATATTGAAGTACCAAGCAATTTACTTATTACCTATTTTTCCATGGGATCAAAATAAATTCTCAAAAATGTGCTCTCATTTTTGTATGCTCCATTTCTTCTTACTTCTTCTTTGGGTAGGACTTCTTTGCTGTGAGTGCACAATGATTAAGTGGTATATGGATTTCATTTATGGATAAGGAATGTGCTATGTGCTCCCTAAGAGGTCCAAATATCACTTCATCACTGTGAAGAAAAGCCTCAAAATATTTAATGTTATCTAGGCAATCATCCTGTAATCAGGGTAATCTGTGCCTATGCTTTCTCAGATACATGGTTGTCACCTGGATTTTGGAATTACCCCAGTGAATCTTCATGTTCTAAATTCCACATTAAAAATCTCAATATTAACAAATGAAACACATGATTATTTTCCCATATTACATACACTGGACTTGGTCCTTTATTCTGCCTGAATTAAGAGGAAAGTGTCTGAAACACTAATGATAAGCCAAATATAGGCAGTATAATTTCCAGGATAGACAAGCACGGCTCACTAATAATGCGATTTTTGCCCCTGACTAGAAAAAAGATGTATCATTTCTTTTCGTATTTAATTGTGTTTAACCCCTGGTGATTTTGTTCAGGCCTGGCATATGTAGGTCAGTTGAATGTGATTGAAGGAGGCCATATTACTTGGACTTGGTGGGAATATAGACCCTTGTTCATCCTTTCCCCTAGTCATATAATGCCACCAAGGTATCTGAATATACTCATGGATAACCATTTGTATCCCTGTTATTATGGACAGGGTAGAGATTTAGCCCTATTAGTTTATTTAGGCTGCTATAAGAAAATACAATAAATTGCATAGCCTATAAACAACAGAACTTTATTTCTCACAGTTCTGAAGGCTGAGAAGTTCAAGTTCAAGGAAGATTCAGTGGCTGGTGAGGACCCACTTTCTGGCTTGTAAATGGTACCTTCTTGCTGTGTCCTCATATGGTGGAAAGGGCAAGGAGTGTCTCTGGGGCCTCTTATACAAGGGCACTAATTCCCTTCATAAAGGGTGTGCCCTCATGACCTAATCACCTCCCAAAGGCTCCACCTCCTAATGTCGTTACCTTGGTGGTTAGGATTTCAATATACAAATTTTGGGAGTACACAAACATTCAGACCATAGCAAGCCCCTTAAGTGAAGATTCCAACTGAAGATACCCTTTTTGATATAGCAGCTATGTGGCTATCTTATATTACAATTAGTATTCAGTGGGAACTGAGATATAGGTTCTACAACCATGAGAATACTGGAGGGCCCTATAATATATTTTAAAGTATTTAAGAAAAGTAAATGTTGACTAACATGAAAATATTTTCCTATTCAGGACACTAATTCCAATGTGCAAGAAAACCAAAAAGTAATGCAAAATCACCTAAGGAATGAAGTAAGGTTCTGAGTTTTTGTTTCACCACCATGGCATCAAGTTTTCAGAGAAGGTTTTCAGAATACCAGTAAAAATGAAGCATGTACCTTTTAAGCTTTGTACATAAAAGGCATTAAAGAATTACATTTAGACAAACAAGGACTACAAATTAAGTTTGAGGAAAAAACAACAGAACTGTTCCACAGGAACTGAGACTACTTTTCGTGAACTGAAACTACTTTCCACCCAATATAAATTGATAAAGTAAGCAAGAAACAGTGGTAATTGGAAGTATAGCAAGACTTCCATTAAATATAAGAAAAAGTAGAATATATTTTCTCATGGGCTATACCATGATTATCCATGGCAAATTTGTGTGATAGACACTTATACTTAATAAATCTTAGATCTTGATTAAGTATCACCCACTTTCCCCAAATAGTAATTGCCAGTGATTTATTTCTAATAAGATATAAAGAATGTTGGATACAGACCTCATAGAGGATGGTGTTTGGCCTTAAGCAAGTAGTCATGTCAAGTGTGGAAGCAGAACATTGCTATAAAACAAACATACTTACTTACCCAAGTGGAAGAGACTGGACTAGAATAAAAAGCAAAGGAAATTTTCCTATCTTACAAAGCCATGCCTCCACCAGAGCAAGCAGTTTGCTCAGGTGAATTGCTTTTCAAGCACAAGATTAGGATCAAATTACTGAAAAACAGCAGCAGGCATGATAGAGACTTTGGCAATAGCGAGATATAATAAAATGATTGGGAAGTTGAGGAAAATCTATGCAGATGTGTGGAGTACATACTGAACCACTTAGCTCATGCCAGTTTTTTGTTGGCCTAGTGCAGCTAACTGTTGCAAATCTTGAGACAAAAAAAGTCAAAAATGAAGAAGGAGAGTAAAATGAATCCTATTATTCATGAGTAAAATCTTTAGGGCAAAGAAAATTGAAATGGAAAGAAAATTGTCAACATCAAAAAGCAAGTAAAAGTTTATGTTCACATGGATCTTACTGAAGACTTAGCATTTTATCCAAGATTTGGAAGCCTGACCTCTAGCAGTTTCAAGACTAAGAAGGCAACATCAACTGAACATAAATTGCATAGAATTGGATATTTAACTTTTTGACTGACCACAATAAAAGTACATCTTATTTCTCACTCCTGTATCACTCTGTGGCTCATTCCAGACATATTACCTCGCTAGATTGCCCAGCCTACACCTTACCAGTAAAAATCATCTTGGACAAGCAGTGCATGAAGTAAAACCTTTTATAAATTAGAATACCTTTTAATATGTAATGGACAATAATAATGTGAGCAACATGAAAAGACGAGCTATTGTATACAGAGTAAAAGTCATGACGGCGTATAAAAGGTTTATAGAAGGGAGACTTGAGGAGAGAAGACGGAAATGTCTGAAAGAAAGGCAATGAGAAGGTTAGAGTTGAAGGAATCAAACAGTAATTCTAGCCTGTCTTCTCTCTTCTGCTTTTCTGAGGTTACTTTTTCTACATCAGTTTGTATCTTGAAGATTTAATCTTCTTTCTCCTCAGCACAAACTCTTAGGTGAAGAAGAACACAATCTATTTATGTAACCTTTGCCTAACTTCGTCCTAATCAACAGGCTCCAATACCCTCATTAAAGCTTTGAGTCTCAAAGAAGCACAAGGGGAGTTTTTACATCTGCCTATGTCTGGGTCCAATACAAGAGATTCCCCATTCACTGAGTGGGGCCTAGGGATGGGTATATATTAAAAGCTCCCCTCGGGAGGCTGAGATGGGAGGATCGGTTGAGCTCAGGAGTTCTGAGCTGTAGTGCACTATGCCGATCGGGTGTCCGCGCTAATTTCGGCATCAACATGGTGACCTCCCGGGAGCGGAGGACCACCAGGTTGCCTAAGGAGGGGTGAACCGGCTCAGGTCGGAAATGTAGCAGGTCAAGACTCCTGTGATGATTAGTAGTGGGATCGCGCCTGTGAATAGCCACTGCACTCCAGCCTGGGAAACATAGCGATATCCCATCACAAAAAAAAAAAAAAAAAGCTCCCTAGATATATATAATGGACAGCCAGGTTGTAAACCAGTGTTACTGCATTGGCTTTAAAATTTTACCTGCAGAAATAATTCTGGGGAAACCTTTCAAAAGTATAGATTTCTGAGCCCCAGGCCTTCAAATCTAATAGGTCTGAAAATTGGCTGGAACTCTGCATTTTGAATAAGCACCCAAGTGATACAGATGCAGATAGTCCAGGATCACACTTTGAGAAACCCTGCATTGAAGCTTTTCTCTCTTGATATGTCCCGACAGCTCTAATTTTCACTACATGTTATATGAAAAATGACTGTAAAATAAATGTAATTTATGATCCCCACTGAAAAATCCTGCTTCATTGTCATGTTGAAGTAAATGGATTTTGTAATTAATGTCTTGGGTGTTGACTAGAAACTTGAGGAATTTTCTACTCATCTTCTTTTTACTTAACACAAGGTTCTTAGAAGTGAGATTTCATTGAATAGAAGAATGAAAGTTTCTTAGAAGTGAGAATTCAATGATTGTATAAATTTTCTATCATTATCTAACAAATTACCACAAATTTAGTGGCTTAAAAACATGTATTTACCATCTCATAGTTTCTGTGCTTCAGGGATCTTGATATGGCCTCGACTGGATCAGAAAATCTCTGACCTCAGTCAGAAGATCAGAGATTTCAGGATCTCACAAGACTGCACTCTAAGTGTTGGCCAACCTGAGTGTATTTCTGGAGGAAACATGCTCATGTGGTTGTAAGCAGAAATCTGTTGCTCGTAGTTATAGGATTGAGGTTTCCTTTCTTGCTGGCCATCTGCCAGGGGCCACTCTAAGTGCCTAGATAACCCTGCAGTTACTTGTCACATTGCCCTCTCACAGGTCCCCTCACAACATGGCAGCTTCTTCAAAGACAGCAGGAAAATACCTCAGTCCATTTGGCTAAGACAGTCTTATATAAAGTAATGTAACACCTTTGCCATATAGAAAAAACTTACCAAGGGAGTTCTTTGTCATGTTCTGTTGGTTAGAACAAAGTCACAGGTTTTGCCAGCATTCAAAGGGAGGCGATTATCCAAGGGCTTGACTCATTTGGGCACATCTTAGAATTCTAATGAAGAAGCATCCTAAGCATCAACTGTGTCTCATTAGGAAACATGGTAAATGGAAAATAAAATCAAGAGGAAGAATTTGAGCAAGTGTATTACCACGGAGAAACTAAAGAGTGGGAGGAGAAAATCTCCTCAAAATGAATTTCAAACTGTTTTTCAAAAGGTCAGCTAGGTTGTAGCTGCATGAAAATATTAGAAATGTATAGAATTCTCTGATGTGACAAATAAGGTCTTTGGTGATTTCTTTTATCTTACATAAGGAAAAGATGTTAATGCACTTTATTTAAATTTTGTTTTGGAAGATGACCAATCGGGTGAGAACAAAGAAATTTCACTTTTGATGATTCATATTAATAATGTTTTTTCATTTCATTAGTAAGTGAGTTTTGGAAAAACATTTCCTTTATATAAAAATATATACCATGTTTTAAAGCAGCAGGAGTTAAAAACCACACTTGATTTATGAGGAAGGTTTTTCTGCTTTACTGATTTTCAGAGAATGGATCACTAATAATAACTACCAGTCACAGGACCGACCCAGCCTTGAGTTCTTCCCATTCAGCAACACCAATGCATTTCATCTGTGGTGTCCAGATTTTAGGGAATGAGAAGAGTCAAACAGTGACCCTTTTTACTATTGTTTACTTAGTGTACATATTGAAAAGGCAACACTAAGCTTGAAAGCATGTTATGTAAAAATTGAATCCTCATGCTCCGATATGAAATACAGAATGCCAACCACCCATGTCATAGTGGCGGGGATGGCTGACACCTTTGCAATTGATTAGGCTCTGGTTATTCCTAAATGACTTAAGGTTAGATCATATAATCATATGATCGAGGTTTGTAGTGTTTTTAACTGGCATCTCCTAGGCTTTTTATAATGTGGTTTATCTATCTTCTTAACCCAAAGTATCTCCTATAAAGAAGTAACCATCAGAAAAAGAAATAAACTCTTTGCATATATGTATGATATGTGAAATATCAATTATAATCAATTGTAATAGGTAGTCTGTTAGCTGCCAGGCCTTTCTACATGTAAATGTCTCGTGAATGTCTTAAAGGGTTATAGACATTCAAGGATTCCTAAGCATTAGACTTATTGTGATTGTAATGTGATGCTGTTAGAGAATTTATATTCCATATAACACGATTAAAAGCTCCTTCCATTTGTTCTGCCTTAGGGAAGGTAAAATCAAAGTTAGATTCCTTTAGACTTCATTGTGAATTGAATATATTTAAACCAACTGTCAGGTAATGCTCTTTGCAGTATGACCCTGAATATGTAGCTGTTAGTTTCTTCTTATTGAATTGGGGATGAATTCAGAACATAGTCGTGCATATAAACACATAGAGAGAGTTGGCTACTTTCTCTCTGGCACAATTATAAATTAAGTAACTTCAACAAAATCAGTGCTTTTTATCGGTTTCATTTTTTAAATTTAAATAAATTTAAGATTTAGTTTTGTGAACAGATTCACATAGTTCGATAATGAGCAAGTATAAACAGGTACATGTGAAAAGTCTCCCTTTTACCTCTGAGTCCCATTTACCTAATTCCTACTCCTCTTTTCACATTTAACCATCGTTAATTTGTTTATTCTATATTCATGTCACTATGCATTTACTGAATTTCTGTATTTTATATTCTGTTACATTGATCTGTCTTTCAATTCACGCAATGATACTGGTGCATCTTATTTTGGGGCTTTATATTACAATTTAATATATAGTAGGGCTAGTTTCTCCTGCCTGCTCTTCTTTTTCAATTTTTATGACTTATTTTTTTGCTTATTTTTCCATATGGACTCTAGAATTCGTTTGTCTAGTTAAAAATCTGTCAGTAATTTAAGGCATTGCATATTTATAAATTGATTTAGGGAACCTTGGTATTTTGATGACATTGTCTTTGCAAAAGCACAGGGAAGTTTCTGGATGATAGATTTGCTGATAGTGCTAAAGGACAAGTAAAATAAAATTTAAGAAACTAGGAGGTCGAGGGAAGAGTTTGACTATGATTTTCTAGTTTCTGGCTTAGGCTTCTGGGCAGATGTGGACTTGCAACCAAACAAGGTACAGGGTATTAAAAAAAAATCTAAATCAAAACTCTGTGTGTGTGTATGTGTTGAGGAGGGGAAGAAGAAGAATAACAAATTCACTCTTTTTTTTAAACTTTTATTTGGAAATAATTTCTGACTTTGCTAAAAGTTGCAAGAATAGTATTAATAACACCTGGATACCCTTTACCAGAGTCACATATTAACAGTTTGCTTCGCTTGCTCCCCAGCCCCCATACACATATATTTATGTATGAACCACTGGAAAGTAAGTTGCAAACATCATATCCCTTTGTCCCTTCATTGTTAACTGCTTCAGTCTGCATTTGCCAAGAATAAGGACATTCCTTTCCTAATTTACCATCTATATTCTGATATTTTCAGTTTGCCCACTCATATATTTTTAGTTTTTAGTTGGGAGTGCAGTGACACAATCATAATCATATCTCACTGCAACCTTGAACTCCTGAGCTCAAGCAATCTTCCCACTTCAGCTTTCTGAGTAGCTAGGACTACAAACTCATGCCACTGTACCCGGCCCCTTTGTCTTTTAAGAGGGTTATGGTTTTGACAAAGGTAGCCCTTTAAAAATATAAAAGAAAAAGAATGTTCTTTATGTCTTTTGTCTCTTGTCTCCTGCTGATTAGATAAATGATGTGTCCTTCCTAGGGGTCACATCCCCAGTCACACAAAGTACTTCTGTACCTCATTGGTGATCGTAATTTTTATTATTTAGATGTTGCTGATTTCCCACCAGTATACTTACTATTATTCCTTTGCAAGTAATGTTAAAAGAAAAACTTTTGATGAAATAAATTTAACAAGAGTCTTTTTGAGCACTAAAGGATGCATGAATCGGGAGTTGCTAAACCAGAAGAGGTTGAGAGAACTCCACTTTACAGACTGACTGCAGAAGCAAAGTTGAGAAATTACTTGATTGGCTACTGCTGGTGATCTTCCTTATTTGGGTCTGATCCAGGGGAAAGTTCCCAGTTATATAGCTAACAGCTAGTTGGTTGTTTGTGATTGGCTGAAACTCAGTTTGGTTATTGTGTTGTGGTTTTTTTTTTTTTACTCTTTTTTCAAAATTAATCAGCTACAAGGAATGCCTCTAAATTAAGTTTCAGTTTGTTTATATAAACCAAATTCCAGGTACAGAAACAACCCCAAGCTAATGACCTCCTACTTATTTTAACAGTAATAAGTAATCCATAGGAAGACATTTTAAGATCATGAAAATATCCTACTCCTGATCAAACTGGCCCCTCTAGATTTAGTGTCCATGGATGAATTTTGCCTGTATGAAACTTTACTATGATGGCTCTGCAAATACGATTTTTCTAACCGTATCAATCTCTATGTTTATCAGGGATTATCCCATTCTTCACCTATGTATATACATATTTACCTATTATTAGTATGATAATGGATATTTACTTTTCCAATGATTTCTAATCCAGCAATAAAGAATCACCATTTTTATTTTAAGTACACTTCAAGGGCTATCTCCATTAGAGACCCAAACCGTAGCATGTAATTAATGGTGTACATTCCCCTAAAACCTCAAATATTAATCCTCTGCTTGTATTGTGTATGAAAAGCCACACAGCTAAATTTGGTTTCAATTTCTTCTACTATGCTGTAGTGTCTAATGCTCCTTCTATTACAATATTGTTTTTTTAATGTAAAACTTGTTCTGATTCTCATTTCCCACCTAAATCTCCCTGGTTTGTTTCTCGCTAAAGCAGCATAAACAGATAATATTTTTCCCAAAAACCTCAAAGTATAGGTAGGACATTGACTTTGGAGACAGCACATTATTGCTGGATTAAAATTGTCTCGTTTTTCAGTTAATTTTCAAGAATAATAGTTTTTTTTCTATAGGATTGAAATTACTTGCATGGACTTTTGAGATTTCAGAAGTCCTTTAGGAAAATTTGTGTTTGTGGATATGTATATACACACATCTTTCTGTACACTGCCATATATCTGTTCACATAGAATTCACCCAGATATGTTTTTTCCCCCAGCATCTACTTCATTTGTTATTTCCAAGGTGACTCAGTGGCAGAAGGAGTATTTCAGCTTCAATAAATTCCTTTTTTTTTTTTTGTTATAGCATTTCCTCTCTTCTATCCTAGCACAGTTTGTGGGGAAGGTATTCTCTAAAGACATTAGCTGTTGGTAGTCGTTGTCTTAAGAGACTTCTGAGTCCCTGTTCAGAGATTTTAATTTGCTATGTCTCTAGCTTCTAAAACTAGCCTCTCCTGGCATTTTTTGTGAATTCTGTATTTTCACTGAAGAAATTTCATCTTATCCAATTTCTGTTGCAACCTTCAGGTTTGCAATAAAGCCTTTTATACACCCATATACACACAAATAGAAGTACTATTTTAAAAGAAATCACTGGCAAAAAAATCATCTTTGGGTTCAGATTAATGTTAACACAGATCGGTGTGGCATAAGAGTCACCTCTTTATAAATAGGTGAGAATACCAGTTAGGAGTAGCATATAAGCTGGTGTAGACCGCATTATTCTAAACAGTCTTTGACATCATTATTCTAAGATATAGCCAAAAAGCAAAGGCAATTCTGTAAATGGATAAAGGGATTAACATATCAGAATTAGGAATGTTGCCTAAATAAAATATCTGGAAATGAGGAGTTCAATTTGATTCTGTTTCCCTCTCTCTCTCTCTCTCTCTCTCTCTCTCTCTCTCTCTCTCTCTCTCACTCTCTCTCCTTTCCCTCCCAACTTTTCACAAACTTACTACCTCATTTTCCATTTATATTTTGGGAAAATTGGAAAACAGTATTTGGCAAAGTTTAAAAGTGAAACTTCCTATCACAAGACAAAAAGATTCTTTTAGTCTTGTTAAACCTAATTTTGATGTTGTGTTTTTTTTTTCTTTGTACCAGTACAATGTATTTCTCTATAGTATATTTTTGGTGAGTTGAACATTCAAGACAAAACATCGAAAGTATTATATTATCTTTTTCCTTGGAAATTAATTATTTTTCATAGAAAACTTGAGTGTCATGGCAGTTTCATAATTTGAAAATGTATCCTGTCTGTATTTCAAAGTAGAGTCTTTTGTTTTCCAATTTATTTTTGCTATTGTTACCACTACCACCCCACCTCATGTCCTAACCACTTAATGTTTAGTTTACATGTTTCTGAGCGTTATTATTATTTTTACTTGAATACTTTTTTCTTAGAAGACCATGAAAGTGTTAGTTTGATTTAGTTTGCACCTGATGCTATGGTAAGGGACATGGTGTCATGCAGTAAAAAGTGAACAGACTCGGGAAAGTCGAAAGAGCTGTTTTCACAGACTGAGTCAGTCACTGACTAGCTGTGTTTCTATGCACAAATAACTTAACCACGCCTTCCTTATTTATATGATGTAAACAATGATTAATTTCTTCAAATAGCCATTGTGAGGGTCCAACTAAATAAGGTAGCACATAAAAAACACCTAGTACAGTCTGTTAAATAGGCAATACTAAGAATATGGTGGCTATTATTATTTTTATCTTTATTTTTTTTTAATTTTAGATTGGTGAAACCAGGGAGACATACTCAACCTGTTCTACCACTTGATATAAGGAGGTTGCAAACAGATTTCAATATTGTCCCTGATTGCTGCCAAGAGCTGGGAAAATTACTCAAATCTTTCTTTTTCTCTCTGTATGACAGAAATAAATCATCTACCTAGGAAGTAGTGAGGGCTATTAGCTGATTAGTTTTCTCCAAAGATGTTGACCTTACAGTAATCTATAAATACTGGGTGGCTGTTATTTATTTCTTCAAATGAAAACATTATTAGGGTTTTAATGGATCAGTTAGAAATCCTGTGTGTTTGTGTGACTGTATAAATGAAATTACAAAAGTGAATTTCAGCTGAAGTGTTTCGGAGACAGCTATCATGTATCTTTTCCCTTTAAACCGTATCTTCTTATGGTTTTACTTTTTAGGAGCCTTTTTAGCAGTTTTGTGACAACCCTTCCTCCAAATAAATCAGGGAGTATCAAAGAACAGTGGGGGCTATTAAAAATGGTATTCTGGAACATCATTCTTATTTCCCTTAGGGGACCATGTTGACATTTTATCTGACTGTGTCGAGTAGTCCACAGAGCTTTTAGTTATGTTTAAGACTTAAAATCCATAAAAATCAATTGTACTTTTTGTTATATTTGCATTTATATAGATGCTTTAATATATTTTATATCATAGTTCTTCTACAGACCAATGAATTATATAGCTTTATGGCAAGGACTATACCTGGCAAAATTTACAGCTATTATTTAGAAAAGTCCCCCTTTTACACATTTCTGCATGTGAGAAAGAATGTTGTAGATTATAGAAAAGTGTAAATAGAGGGGAATTAATTAAAACTTATCAGTTATTATCTTCAATGTCAACAATGATCATAAAACATTATACTGAATATATAGATATTAAGGGACTTTTCTCAGCACAGACAACTAACTAGGTCCATTTCAAGTATTATCACATCAGAGCTCCCTTCCACAGTATGAGCTTGGGCTTTTGGCCAGGATGCATTTCTAGAGGTAGCAAACACTTATTCATGACTTGTACTCAGACTCTTGGCTGCAGAAGAGATGCTTAAAAGCTACGTATTACTAAAAAGAATTCTAATCAATTGTTGCCAAACCAAACCACGATTTGCTCACCTGGCACAGTAAAGCCAGATGCGGAAGCTGAGAGTTGTAGGAGGAGAAAGAGGCATCTATATTGCAGGGTACCATGCAAGGAGTAGGGACAGCTGATGTTTAAGACCCAAACTCCTCAATGGCTTAGAAGCCAAGGTTTTTACAGCATGGGTACATTTCAGGCATGCAAAATTGTAAATCAATATATGGAGGCTATACATTTTCCTGGCCCAAAAAGGCGTGATATCCTGAAGTGGAAGGGCATAAGTGGATTCAGAGATTCTTGGATTAGTGGAAAGGGATATTAAGATGGGTGTGGCAGTTCTCTCAGAGGGAAATTTAGAACAAAGAATGGCAGTCAGAGTTCAATTCCACAGTTTCCCCTTAACTGAATTTTCTATCCAGTGAGGGTATCTGAAAAACAACTCAAGATCACATGCCATATTTTAGTTTCCATAGTGAACTAAAATAAAACGCCTTGTGACTCAGGCTCACTTGGAGGGCCTCTGGTCTCATCAGGTTGCCCACTCAGTTTTCAAGGCTAGCCAGGTGTCCAGAACTTCCCCTGCAGGGACTCAAGATCTCAAAATTTTCTTGTATCCACCCTGAAGGCCTCTGCCCTGTATCAGCAATCATTAAAATAAATTATAGAGTCCTGTCTGCGCTTCAGGGCTAGTTTCACAGCAGACAATTGGGAAGATTTGCCATGTTATTTATAAGAATATAGATTGTGGAATTAGCAAGTGAAAAATCTAATGGATTTGGGGTAAGGAAAAAGAGATAATTTAGAGAAAATGTAATTTATTCCATAAATTAGGAGTTTTACTATTTTCTAAATTCCATTTCTTCACAGGGTACATCTTTTTACAAAAAAAAATATTACATGGCTTACTATACTAATGTGTCATAAGTATATTAACTAGCAGGAACACTGCTGATCTACATAGTGGGAGGTCTCCTCTGCTTCTTTGAAAAGAGATGTTTGATCTTTCATAAACTTAAATTCAATAAAAATATGCTTCAAAAACCGATAAAAATATTTTTCCCAATACTATCTTATACAGTTGAGGATCTTTAGGGTATATATGAATTAAAAATTGACTATTTCATGTATGCATATTAATCCTTTTCAAATAATCATAAAATCCTAGAGGTTCATGAGCTCTCCCTCTGACACTAATCACGGAATTAAGAATCCTCAGGTTAAAAGGTTTCCATTTAGTTATCTCCATGGTTTTCATATCTGAGTAACCATTAGAATCTGTCTGAAAAGCTTTACAAAATAGATTCCCGGATATCAGAAATATACAGATGTGGATCCAGAGGCACCTGAAAATTTGCACATATTTAACGTGACTTTTATAAGACAGAGTTCTTCAGATATAAGGAGGAAGCTGCAGGGCGGGAAGGGGGCAATTGGCAGGAATCCCTCACAGCTGGCTGATATCGCCTTTAAAGTATTGATATATAACGCTGGGGAAGAACAGAAACTGAAACCTATGTGTGTTCTGTTAGTTGCGCCAACCAAGGGTCCTTTGAACAGTCAAAAGGAAAGGGCGGAAAAAGTCACCCCTGGTTGAAGTACAATCAGTGTGCTTTTTGTAAAGAGGAAGGACACTGGAAAGAACACTGCTCAAAATTGCAAAGCATTCCACGTAACAAGAAAGTCCCAGGACAGCCAACGGATTTTGGAGTCCGGGACTCAGATTACAAAGGAGGCGGTTTGCGGGCCCCCTGCCTCATTAGTGGCTCCAAACCAAACATCCCCACAGGAACCCGGGGGGCACAATTGACAGTGGAGACTCAATTACTGGACTTTTTTAATTGACACAGGAGTGGGGCCGCCAACTCCTGACAGAAGCGGTCCGGTAGGTGGGGGGACCCTTTGGCCACCACCCAGAACCCGGGCACCAGTAGTTACGGCACTCCGCAAGCCAGGCCAGGGGTAGGTGCCGGGGAGCAGCAAGGTAGCTACAGTCGTGGCTGCAGGCCCAGGAGGACGGCCTGGGGGAGCTGCTGCCGTCTTCGCTGCCTCTAGCGCCTCCAGTGTTCTCAGTGGCCACGTCGGACCTGGGTGAGCAGCAGGAACACCAGGAGCTGTTCCAGAAGTGGCAGAAGCTCAACTCCCAGGGCACTGCCAAGCACCTGCTGGACACCTTTAAATACCAGGGCCTGGTAAAGCATGCAGGAGGCTGCCACTGCAGAACAGTTTGTTTTGAAGTTTGGGCCTCAGCAGACTTACACATCGTTATAGCATTTGCAAGAAGAAGCTACCAAAAAGTAAATAAGGCCACACAGGCCAACCAGACCCCGGGACGTACAGAAAAAATTTAAATTCCCCATACCAACGAGTATAGATTCACACAGGATCTATATGCCATTAATGATATTATATAAGTGATTATGAGTGGTACTCAGTCGCATTTGAATGGCAGGATCCTGAGACTAGGATGACCTCACAGCACTGCTAGACTGTGTTGCCTCAGGAGTTTAAAAACTCTCCTACCCTGTTTAGTGAGAGCTTAGTAAGGGACTTGAGGAGCCTGCAATTGGACCAAAGAATGAGCCTTGGAGTCTCAGTACAGATGCCAGGAGACATCTCACGACCAGTGGCATACTTGTCAAAGCAACTGGACAATACTGTGAGAGGATGGCCTCCTAGCTTCCGGGCAATAACAACTACTTGTGACCAGCTAAAGAAAATGAGCCCTTACAACATGACTGTTTAGAGGTTCCAGAGACTGTCTATTCTAGCAGGATGGATCTGTCAAAGCAGCTGATGCCAGAGCTAGACTGGGGTCTTTTCGCTGATGGAAATAGCCTTATGGACAATAGACAGCAAAGGGCAGTGGGCACAAAACGATGGGTACTAGAAACAATGACACTACCGCCCAAGATTTCAGCCCAGAAAACTCAGCTGGTTACTTTAACCAGAGCACTTCATCTATCCAGAGAAAAAAAAAGGTAAACATTTATACGGACTCTAAATATGCTTTCATGGTTGCACATGCTCATAATGCCATTTTTAAAAAAAAGGGGACTCCTGACAACAAAAAATAAGGATATTAAGAATACCACTCACATAAAGGCCCTGATACAGGCTGTGGCTGAGCCCAAGTGGGTGATAATCATGCACTGTCCTGGTCACCAAAAAAGAAAGATTTATATTACAAAAAAAAAAAAATCAGGCCACTGGCAGAGCTACTTGTAGAGGACCACTTTGCCTGGGAATGTTTCCTTGTTGTTTTTCTCAAGAACATGTTTGTGGCCTTGCACGCAAGTCCAGAGCGCCCTAACCCTGCAAGCAGGAGGGGCTAGAGAGTTTAGATGCGAACATCTGCTCGCTGGAGACGAAACAACAAGGAACAGGGACGTGTTGAGTTGGGACAGTGTGGCAACAAAGAAATTGCGGTGGGACAGTTGCCAAACAGGCTGCAGTCTTATACCATCTTTGTGTGTCTGTGTCTTTTTGACATAACTCTTGACATTACATAACCCAATTTCTAACAATTAAAATGTATAGTCACAAGAAGAATCTTGAACTAATGATGAGCCCCTGCCCAAAGAGAAATAATAAATTTAAGCTAATTTGCTAAATGCATCTAATATACTGAAATTGGAACCCACCCTACTTTTTTCTACTGAACTTTCTTTAAAACCTGAATCAACTAATGAACCAGCTGGAACTGGAAAAAAATAACTTACATAGTTTCTAAACTGAAATATCAATACAGAACAAAACTGAAATGTCAAAACATCTGCTATCCTGACTATGAATTGGCCGAAACTTTATTTGGTTGAATTCCTTAGTTCAAATAGCCAAATGTGAATATAGATATATTTTGTCCGGCCCAATAGACAAGTTAATTCCCCAGGGAGCAGGAATCACTGTTTTTAATCAAAAATCACCTGGATTTATCTTGTTAACGCTGGTGAAATAAAGCTGATTCCTCCTAAATACTTTATGCTGGGTAAATCTGTTTGTCCTTTGTC
The DNA here is from genome assembly GCA_963575035.1 of Avahi laniger. Lineage (NCBI taxonomy): Eukaryota > Metazoa > Chordata > Mammalia > Primates > Indriidae > Avahi > Avahi laniger. The sequence goes on from CAUYSK010027862.1 coordinate 26,755, forward strand.
CTGAATACATACATGCAAACACACTCATAATTTCAATTGCATTGACTATTGCATACCACCATTTAGTTTTATGAATTCCCTTGTTAGTTTACCCGGGAATTCTATTTTGCTTTGTGGCAACACACTATGACTATTTTGTAGAGTTTTCTAATAAGAAAATATTATTTGAAACAATATTTAAATTAACTCAGTTGATTGATGGCCTGATGTTTTCAAACTGAGGTTCAGTGTAATATACTTCAGTTCCAAAAGGCAGCAAACATCAAATCTTCACTGCATACCTATTCTGATATGTGTGTGTGTATATATGTATATGTATATACATACACTCATATATTTGATATATATATGATATATAGTCATTTTAACTTTTCAAAGCAATTTCACTTCTATTATTTCATTTAGTCTTCATATTTTTAACAAAGTATGTTTACATTTACATGTTATATATTTAAAATTCCCCCACCATGTGTTCAAATACTTAAATAACAAACATTTCCATTAAAAATGAAAAGAAAAATATCATGCTTTTTTTTACATTGTCTTCTCCTGTTTCTTTCTCCATTTGTTCATAACATTATACACACTTATCAGTTTTGTTACTGTGTCATCATTCAATATTTAAGTTCCTACTGTGTGTAAGAGCCCTTGCTTGCTAGATGCTAAGAAGAATACAAAAAAAAGAGTAGAGTTTTTGTGGCCTCAGGATATCTACATTCTTATAAGGAAAGTAAATATCTACTGTTCTACTAAGTAAATTTGATTTCTTCCTTAAACTTTACATTACTCCCGTGTTATCACATTAATTATCAAAATCTTGGTTTCATGTCTAGCTTTTCCTTTTGACCATGAATTACCTGAAGGCAGAGAGTGAGTCTCATTGATTTTTGGATCTTAGCAGGGAGCTTGGTGTTGGGCATGTACTAAATATTTGATGTTTCATATCACTCTTCTGTTTTAAATCTTTTAATTTCTCCTAATTGCCTTAAAAATAGAATTCAGCTCTTTTTTGATTTCAGTCTGCACTTTCCTATATGATAGTCATTAGCCACATGTGTTGGGCACTTGAATTGTAACTAGTCTGAACTGAGATGTGCTATAAAAGTAAAATACACACTAGATTTGGATGACTTGTTATGAAAACAATGATATAAAAGGTCTCATTAATAATTTTTATCTCGACTACATGTTGAAATGATATTTTGGTTATATTAAATTAAATATAATTTATTATCAAAAGCAATTTTTTTTTCTTCTTCAGAAGTGTGGTTACTAGAAAATTTAAAGTTAGATATGTGGCTCACATTGATGACTCATTATATTTTCGTCGATGAGATGCTCAAGCCACTGCCCACTTCCCTTCCCTTATTTTCCACATGCACTCTGTTTTTGTCCTTAAAAAATCTCTTTGCTCTCTTCCAAAGTGCATGCTAAATTCCTTCTTCAATACCTTTGCATGTCTGTTTGGTATGCTCTCTCCTCTTAGCACAGCCCATTGGCAAAATCTACCCAACTGCACTCCTCTTTCAACAACCCCCTCCCAAGATCCGTTTTGGATGCTGTGTCTGTAATACCACATAATCCTTTGCAAAGCTTTATCTAGTACTTAACCATATTATATTATATTTCTTGCGTTACTTCTGCCTCTTTTAAGACTGGGACTGATTCTGAATCTTCTGCATTGAACACAGTTTCTGGCTTATAATATCCCTTAATAAAATGTTGAATGAATGAATGCGAGAAGGAACTGGTTGAGTATATAGAAAATCTAGAGGGAAACCTTAAGATCGTCTTTCCTCAATCTGGTAACTGTAACCCAAACACATCACTCCAGAAAAAAAAAAAACAAGTACATACCCAAACAAAAAATTCCCCCACTCCCCTCACCAAACACCAAAACGAAGAAAACACCAACTCAAAATAGAAGCCACTGCAGAAATAGTTGCATATGAAGCTAGTAAACGTTTATTTTTTAGAAAACGTTAATTTCCATAAAACAAAACAAAAAGTCTCAAATCCTTGTGTTCTTGTGCCAGAGTTCCAATGTCAAAAGGTCATGGTAAAATAAACCGAGCTTAAAAACAGGTGGAAACAGTTGAGGAAGAAATAGTGACAAGGTGTTACAAAACAGTCATTTAGTCATTTCATATGAATAAGATAACTTTTCATTCAAGAACTGAGTGGTTCTAGGGTAGTAGCTTCATCTTTCGTCTTTAGAATGGCTGATACATTCCCTGGTAACCACTACCAAAGCGAGTGGCCTCATTTATTTACATGTGGTAGTTAGGAAATGCATAGGTCCCATAGTTGTGTCCAAAAAAATAATGTCCACCACAGCCATTAAAAGTTGGCTGATTACTATAGGCATTATGGAAATTACCGACTAGTTGATCAGAGAAATTAAATCCTTCATTGCAGACCGAGAAGAGAACAGGAAAAAGCACCGGAGTAAGGCCTCCACCACCTCCAACTGCCCCACAAACATTTTGGTTTGTCCCGTGACCACCTTGGGCTGCCCACTGACCATCTTGGGCTGCCCACTGACTACCTTGGGCTGCCCACTGACCATCTTGGGCTGCCCACTGACCACCTTGGGCTGCCCACTGACCACCCTGGGCTGCCCACTGACCATCTTGGGCTGCCCACTGACCACCTTGGGCTGCCCACTGAGCATCTTGGGCTGCCCACTGATCACCCTGGGCTGCCCACTGACCATCTTGGGCTGCCCACTGACCACCTTGGGCTGCCCACTGACCACCCTGGGCTGCCCACTGACCATCTTGGGCTGCCCACTGACCACCCTGGGCTGCCCACTGACCACTTTGGGCTGCCCACTGACCA
>CAUYSK010027868.1:0-12964 GCA_963575035.1 Avahi laniger
GTAGCTGGGACTACAGGCATGCGCCACCATGCCCAGCTAATTTTTTCTATATATATTTTTAGCTGTCCAATTAATTTCTTTCTATTTTTGGTAGAGACGGGGTCTCGCTCTTGCTCAGGCTGATCTCAAACTCCTGAGCTCAGAACGATCCACCCGCCTCGGCCTCCCAGAGAGCTAGGATTACAGGCGTGAGCCACTACGCCCGGCCCATTATTGTCTTTCTACATCCAGGTCTGTCTGTCCAGGTCGGTAACTCTGTTTGATTTTAAATCAACTTGCACCAAGACTTAGTTTCCTAGTCAACAGAATGGGACTAGAAGTGCGCAGGCCAACGGACCAAAATAACATAATTCTGTGTATGTTTCAATTCATTGACTGTCCACTTTAGATGGTATTTGTATTATTTTTCTTCGTGAAGAAATCGCCACAGCAACTAAACCTGAATGCTTTGGAATTCAACCCAAGCTTACCCACCTGATCAGTTTGGCAAGAATGGTTTTTCTTACCGAAGGACACAGTTAAGAGAACCCAGAAAACCTGATGGGCTTCATGCATCCTACCTGGGGCTGAGGAGCAGACAAGCAGGAGACTTATTTATCAACAAAGGCAGCAACATTCCCTTTCTTCACTGCTCGAGAAACTCCGTCATTTATCACATCACAGCCATAGATGGGTTCACGGCTCAAATTTTTTACACATTCATCCTTGTATATCGGTAATTTCCAAATCCTTGTGGACCAGTATAAAATAATATTTTAACTTCAAATGACTCCTTATTTGGAATCATGTAATCAATACAACTTGACCAGTTGTTCATCTTCTCCAAACTGTTTCACGGACCACAAATAAAGACCTAAATAGCAAAATCGAATGCTCTGTTTCAATGAATCAATGTGCTGGAACCCAAAAATAACCATTCTATAATTTTCACAGAAAGCTTCTCAGTATGATTGGAAACTTCATGCAAAGTTTCATATTAAAAGAATTCATTCTGAAACACCTTCTCTGAATTCAAACTCAGTTATTTCTACTATGTTAAAGGGACTGTAACCAACTTGATGGTAACTTAACAAAAGAAGTTCAGCAATTATTTTAATTTCATGAAAGATTCTAAGGGAAACCATTTAAGACATATTAATAACTTCCTATTTTGTTTCTTAGACCCCATTCTTAAAAGAGCTTTAATATTCCACAGCAATTGATTTTAAGCTTTCCTAATTAACTTTTTCTAAAAATCCAGGTGAATCGTTTCTGCAATTTGCTACTGTTTGTAGCTCAACAAATTATTCATTTGTGCTGGCTGAGGCACATGCATAACATTTTTTAATTAGAGTGCCGCAGTGTGCCTTGATTTCAAATCCTAAATATTCCAATCCAAAATTCTTCTGTCGGCTTCATATTCGTTGCCGCAGTATGAAAAGCTAAAAATAGCAACCAAACTTTCACATGACACAGTAGAGAAAAGCATTTCAAGAAAGCATACAAGGCCGAGAGCAGTGGCTCATGTCTGTAATCCTGGCACTTTGGGAGGCTGAGATGGGAGGATCTCTTGAGGCCAAGAGTTTGAGACCATCCTGAGCAACAGTGAGACCCTATCTCTACAAAAAATAAAAAAAAAATTAGCCAGCACAGTGGTGTGCACCTGTATTCCCAAGTACTTGGGAGGCTGAGGCAGGAAGATCACTTGAGACCAGGAGTTCAAGGTTCTGTGAGCTAGGATGACTCCACTGCACTCTAGCCCCAGAGACAGAGCAAGACCCTGTCTCAAAAAAAAAAAAAAAAAAAAAGAAAAAGAAAAGCATACAAGCTTGAAATAGACTTATGAGAAAATCCCAAAGGCAAGCATAAACTGACAAGACTTCAGATGTGATCGTTTCCAGTATACTTTCATTCATAAGGGGAAGAGGACAATAGGCACACATTTAATAGTATCATGTTCTCAGGTGAAAAACTCAGTAAAAGAGAGGCTTGTAATGATAAACTACATGCAGTAGTAGCCACAGGAAAATAAGGCCAAAGTGGTAAAATACAACTATCTAGACTCTTCTATACATAAAACAACAGATAATTAGATTAGCATGTAAATTTTGAGCAAATCCATAGGGATACAATCTGCAAAACCCAGAATGTGAGAAATTTACAAAGCAAAGGACTTGGACTCTTCAACAAATAAAGAAAAAAGGAAGGAAGGAAGGAAGGAAGGAAGGAAGGAAGGAAGGAAGGAAGGAAGGAAGGAAGGGAGGGAGGGAAGGAGGGAGGGAGGAAGGAAGGGGAGAATGGGGAACATATGCGTGACAAGGCATGTATGCAACAGGTGTGATGTGCTATGGTTTGTATGTCTACGACCCCAAATTCACATGCTGAAATCCTAACTCCCAAGGTGATGGTACTAATATTAGGAGGCGGGGTATTAGAGGCTGGAAAGGGGAGCAGAGAGAGAGGGACAGGGAGAGATTGGTTAATGAACACAAAATTATAGCTAGATTGGAGGAATAAGTTCTAGTGCTCTATAACACTGTAGGATATCTGCAGTTAATAATAACTTATCTTCCATTTTCAAATAGCTAAAAGAGAGAATTTTGAATGCTCCCAACACAAAGAAATGATAAATGTTTGAAGCAATGGATATGCTAATTACCCTAATGTGATCATTACACATTGTATACATGTGTTGAAACATCACCCTATATCCCACAAATACGTACGATTATTACATGTTGACTAAAAATAAAAGGGGAAAATAAATTAATTAATAAATAAAAAGAAGATGGGACTTTAGAAGGTAATTAGTGTCCTCTAAAAGAGGCCCAAGAAAGACCCCACCCCCAGCCCCTTCCACCATGTGAGGACACAGTAAAAAGACAGTCATCAATGACCCAGGAAGCAGGCCCCCATCAGACACTGGATCTACCTTGCTCTTGGACTTCCCAGCCCCCAGAACTGTGAGAAATACATTTCTGTTGTTTATAAGCTACCCAGATTACGATGTTTTGTTACAGCAGCCGAATGGACTAACACACATGTATGGGCGTCATCTGGATCATGATTCAAAAAGATATGCTGTTAAAAAACTTATGAGACAAGAGGACAAATCTGAAAACTGTGTATTTGATATTAAGGAGACATAGTCAATATGGCTTTTTTATGTTTTTGTCTTTTAGCAATATATACTAATATATTCACAGATGAGACGGCACATTGTCTATGATCGTGTCTAAACATCCCAGTATGAATGTGCCTCTGTGTGTCTGTGTGTGTGTGTGTGTGCGCACGTGCCTATGTGTGTGTGCACCTGTGTGTGTGTGTGTGTGTGTGTGTGTGTGTGTGTGTGTGTGGTGACTAAGTGAAAGGAGATTGGCCACGGTCGATATCCTCGAAGCTGAGTAACAAGTACATGAGAGTTTCTGTGGGGGTTTATGATATACTATTCACTCGAGTTGTAAACATTTGAAATTATCCATAATGAAAAGGTTTTTTAAAAAGAGTATGTACAAGAAATACTGTGGTCTATACACCCAGAAAATGCCTCGGGGTGGCCTGAGGATGTGTGTGGCCTGCAGACAAATTTTGTTTGGATTGTGGACTATTTAAAAAATGTTACTTCCTTTTTGATCCAATATTTAAAAATAAGAAGACTTCACATAAAAATTAGGATTTCCAACTCCTCTTGAAAAAAAACTAGAAAGATCTGGCAGCGCTGGGCTATAGCAACAAGCCCTGGAGTACAGCCCGTAGCCACCCTCTCTCAGCCCCAGTACACACGGATTTATACAGCCTCCCTGGTCTGTGGTCATTCGAGTTTGGCCCCCAGTGACTGAGAATCTTCAGAGCAGTAACTCGGTACCAACACCAGCACCAAACCCTTCAGAATTAACATGTTCCTCTATCAGCTCAAACTACTAGAGCTTTGTTTTCTGACCAGTAACCAAAAGTTCCTGACAACAACTTCAATACAAGTACTTGAAGAGCTTTAGTTTATATTACACAAAGTGGTGATTAGAACCATATGGGTAGTCAACACACTGCAGAAGAAAACCCCAGAGTTTTTGTAGTTTATTTGGCTTGAGGACCTCTGGCCGGTTCTGCCAATTTTCCTTATCATTCAGGCAACAGAACTGGCTCCTGTCTTGCTCAAAGAGTCCCAGGATGCAAAGGCAGGAAGGGGGTGGAGGGCTCCTTTAGTACCTTCCTCCTCGTTTTACAATGAGAGTCAAGCCAAGGGAGGCTGAGTAATCCACCCAACCATTCTCCAAGGGGTCGCAGGGGGAGGGCAGGGGGCTGAGAATGCAATGCGAGATGGAAGGCAGACAGCTCCCACACACATCCCAGAGTCATCAGATGACAATTTGTTCCTGCGTGGTTTTACTCCCTTAAAAATACTTTCCTAGCATGACAATGGAACAAGAGCAACATTCCTCTAGAAAAGGATAGATTTTCAACCTTGAAAAGAACCAAGGGTTGGACCACTTGGGTCCTGGTATCCCTGTTTAATCGATCACTCTAAGTGGAATAACTGTTAGCAAGGTCCTCCAGCACCTAACTGGTGGTCCTCACTCGTACAGTTGCTTCTCTTCAGGCAAGAAGACAAACAAGGGTAAGGGCAGGAAAGTCTAACTCCTCAGGTTTTCTGAAGATTCCAGGATTCTAGGTTCTCCATAACTGCTCTCAGATTCACTCACTCCTTCAACCCGGCTGAGTCAAAGGAAATTCTCGGGGTCCGACGCTGGCCACCATATTTGCAGAGCCTGCCCTCCGTGAACTTGGGTTCTTCCCAAAGCGAACTTACCCAGTTAACAATAGACTATTCTTGAAAGTTAATTAATTCAACTGCAGACAAGTCAAAAGAAGAAAAATTAAGGCAACCCTGGGGCAATATTTATGACTGCAGTACAAGTAACACTCCCGCCTCCCCAGTGGGGGAGTCTCATTATCCTCTAGTTCCACCTCATAGGCTGGCGCATCTCATTCGCTTTCTTATCACTTCTGACGTGCCTTAGGTTAGCGACTCTTTTCTCCCATTAAAAATGTAGGAAGACTTAAGAAGGCTAAGGCAAGAGGATTGCTTGAACCCAGGAGTTTGAGGTTGCAGTGAGCTATGATGACACCACTGCACTCTAGCCAGGGTGACAGAGTAAGACTCTGTCTCAAAACAAACAAAAAAAAAATTTAGGAAGACATAATCAGATTTCGCCATCCGAGGTCTGCAGGCACCACAGCCATCACTTGGCTAGGGGTTCCCTAGCTTTCTCGGCATCAAAAAGTAGACCTGAGAAACCCCTTCAGGGCCAGTAATCAGAGGTTATGTTGTATCACATTAGTCTGATAAACGTGCAGGTGATGACTTAGGATGGCTGACCACTGCCATAAATTGAAAAGGTTTGAGCTGAATCCCCAGTGGGAAATATAAAGTCTTTGGGGCCTTGGGTGGGTGGCTGGGGGCATCTGCGGCCACCCCCTGCTCAGCCTGAACCCAAGAACTGTTGAGAGTGCTGCGAGAAGGGCCACGGAAATTGGTCTGGCAAGAGAGGACAAAAGTCCTCTGAGATCATGGCCACAGAGATGAAGAGAAGATGTGGAGGGAGGTGGGGGAGGGGAAACAGGGGAGGGGCAGGGCATGAGAAACTGGGTAGCTGCAGGTGCTAAGAACCAAGATGCCATAAAAGACATAAAACTACCTTTCTTTTACTCATGTAACAGATATTTCTCGAGCACCGCACATGTGGCAGGTACCGTGCAAAGCACTGAGGACACAACAGGGAGCAGAATCCAATGAGGAGGAAGCAGAAGGAGCAGCAGGATGGTGCCAGGGATTTCTTTGCTTTTGAAAGGGAGTAGTAGAGATGGACGAATAGTAGAACTAAGCCCATTCCGAGACGCTGAGTTTGAAGGGAAGGCTCACGGGCAGAAGGAACGAGAGACAAAGAATTCCAGAAAATGATTGAATGCAGCCATTTGTCTGCATAAATACACTTCCTTCTCTTCCATCTTTCAAATGGCTCTACAGCCTCCTCCCCTCCCGCTTCATCGGCTGTCCTCAGAGCCCCTGTGGCAGACAACAGCTCCTTCTGGAGAACAGCTCTCTCTCCTCCCACTCAAGCTTAGCCCCAACAAGGCCACCAGAGCCCCCCACCCTGCTCCAGCTGTCACTCTGCATGGCCTTCACCCTCCTTGGTACCGGCACTGCACCTGGATCCACCCGCTGCACCCTTCCTGTGAAGAAGCCTGTTCATCTGAATTCTGTACCTACGATGGGAAAGGAGAAGGCCAACCTGGGCAGAAAACCGATGCCTACGAAATGGCGCGGCTGGTCTGCAGGGGACAGGCTGGCTCCCCCAAATCAGACGCTGGGTGCCGGTAAGAAGAAGAAGATGGGAGAGGACCAAAAAATGTCCAGCATAGCGTCCAAGCTTCCCTCCTACCCCACTGACAATTTCTTCTCAAACTCCCTCCTGCTCCCTTTCTTCATTCCATCTTGCACACCTGTGTGTACAGAAAATTCTGTGTGCATCCATCCAACGCCTCATGGGGCTCTCTCCTTTCACAACATTGACGCCATCTGGGGAACTTTAGGAAGCTCACACATCAGCTCTATTCCAGATCGCAGGACCAAGGATCTGATATGCTCCCCCTCTCCCCAAAATGGACCTGAATCTCAGGGTGGAAGGAAGAGACAGACGAGAACAGGAGGAGCTGTGAAACTGGAGCCCCCTAGGGCGTGCCGATCCAGGCTCCACAGAAAGGGAAACGTCAGGTTCTCAGCAGGGAGACCAACTGTCCCAGCACAACATGGGACAAGACTTGATTCCCAGGATTTATTTATTCAACTTCTAGGACCAAGGCTACAACCAGCCAACTGATAATTTTGGACTATGTTTATAAAAGAAAAACAAATATTTATTATTCCTCAGGCCATTAAATTATTTTAAATATATTTATGCCCCCTCCTCAAGAAAAAGACCAAAGCTCTATTTCCAACCATTTAAAAATGAAGTTTTGTCTAGGTTAGGTGACGAGGGCTCACAAAGGAAAATTTAACAGGAAATGGCAGAGAAAGGATGAAATTTCTAGTCTTTATACCCAGTGACTTAGATTCTTTAGTTTTTGATCTTAAACTAGAATTCTTTTTATGTTCTCTACACAAAATGGAGCAATGTGCCCACTTTTGAACTCTTAATTTTGGTTCTTTATTTTTATGTTCTTTACTACTAAATAATATTCTGAGAAGCATTCAGTTTGGGGTTGGCTTTAACCAACATTTCAGATGAAGAAAATATCAGAAAGTCACTGTTTAATGCAGAAAATGTAACTTCAAATTACCACCAACATTCTAACAAACATGAACATAGCATATCTACATCCGGTACCTGTGGTATTAGTGTGCAAAAGGGTACATGCATTTGTGTGCATGTATGTACATATCTACATGTATTAACAGTATACATTTGTATGTTCACGTAATAAAGAATAAAGAATGGAAAAAAATACCAAAATATCAGCATGATTTTCAGCAGTGGGTAACTAGCAGTTACTTTCCCCTTCTTCCTATTTTTCTGTTTTTTCCAACTTTCCACCATGATCATTCATATATAGACAAGGAAAAATAAACAACATTATTTTTCTTACATCTATGAAGATTTATGCTTTTACAAGGCGCCCTTATCACTTTACTTCAAAAAAGCCCCCCCAGATACTAAGTAGATCCCCACACACTCTCTGCCACCAAAATAACCCACATAGTAATAAAAAAAAAAAAAGAAAAAACTCAGCTTCACTGCAAATTACATTTGTTTGCTAAGAGTAAGAAAAAATGAAGCCTTTTGTATCGTCATTGTTATCTGCAGCCTTAAAGCGCTTCATAAATGGTAGTATCACATCCTTACCTGTGTTTTTTAGATCTCTGGTTCTCTACTTGCTGAATTGGGCGTCCTCCATAGAGCTAGAATGTGCAGCATAAACAGACGTGCACAGTCACGCACGCATGCAAACACACGTGTGCACACTCGCACACCATCCCTGACACATGCATCTCAGTCTCTGACCATAATAACAATCAAAAATGATTCTCCCCAAACCATGGGTGCTCTCTCAGGCTCTGGGGCTCACCTTCTTGAACCTTATGGTAAGCAAGGTATCAGGGCTCCCTCCACACCCTCTCCCTTTCATGTTTCCACAGGAAAGGACATACAGTGTTTAAAGCAAACTCCTGATTATGCACACTAATGAAGGCAAACATTGGCACAGATGCGTGTTTGGCATGAGATTTCCCTAATTGGATTTTGCTTAGGCTACCATCAAAATTAGTGTTCCCCCAAACACGCATGCAGCAGAGGAAGGGAGGAGGAAACATCAACTGAAAGAATTTCCAGGTGATGGAGAGCCGGCTGAGAAATAAAATCGGCCTCAGCTAAAAGCACCTTTTCCATACTCAGAACCCTGAGAGTTATCCACATAAAAACAATGCATGTTCAAATGCCTGCACACGTGCCTCTCACACCGCTAGCACATACGACTGACACATCGATGTGGCCAAGCAGCATGCATACGTGCTGACTAATGTCATGTTCGACTGATCTTATACCTGTAACATTCTAGATGAGCGGTAAGTAAGGTAGCTCCAATCTAGGAAGCACAAAATTTTAGGCATCTCCTTAATGCATTTCTAAAAATTAGAAAAGTTTTTCTTAGATGAATTTAAAAGATATAACTCCCATCTGCTGGAGAACCCAGACCAACTCTCTATCATTCCTGTATGCTAACCCTTCAAACAGTGGAAGGAAGTGGTCCCATCATCCTTCATTCTCTCCTCCTCCTGGTTAAGCTGCCACCCACAGCAGGGTTTCCTATCAACATTTTGCTTCTGCTCCTCTGACTACTCCACTTTCTCAAAGTCCTCCTTAAAATGCTGGCCATGGAGCTGGCTGCAGTCCTCAAGGACTGGGCTGTCCTGCCGAACACCCAGTAGGATCAAGACCCGGTGCTTTCCTTAGCCCAAGAGTGGGCTCATTCATCTGTAGTAACCGCATCGTGCCTCCGACACACGCTGCTGCCAAGCCAAACCTTTCCTGTTCTGCGTGTATACAACGGTCTCTTCTTTGCCTCTTTTCATTTCCCTCAAACTGTTTAGGACGTTACATTCCTGCTTTTTAAAGGTTCTCTGGCAGGTCTCTGCCTGCTCTCCTTGGGCTGCTAAGGGTATGTAGAGTTGGTACCGAAGACCCTGCAGGTCTCCCATCCAGATGTGATGTTCAAGGGCGGAAACAGTCAGCAGCCACATTTTGGCCACATTCAGGAACAAGTAAAAAAGGAACAAAAAGTCGCGGGAGAGGGAATGACATAGATTAGCAGAAACAAGAGGAGCCAAGATGGCCACAGAGTCCAGAATCTTAATGACCTTACCTTCTAGGACAATCTGTGGACAGGTACCTAACTACTCCAGCCAGCACCTTCTGTCTTCATAAAAAATTAACATCAACCTCCTTTCAAAAAAAACAAAAACTTACATGATCTTGAGTTGGTTTGTTATTTACAAACAGGCATCCTATCTAACACAGACCTGTATTCTGGTATAAAAAGTGAGTGTCCCACATGAGGTACCATGCCAGTTACTCTCAAGGTATCAGGCAGTCTGTCCTGCCAGTGTGATGCTGATTCACGAATTAACACTCTCTTCTCTGTTCCCACCAGCTTCAAATCCAGCCCACAGGGATCCCGTGCACTCCTCAGGACTTTTCATTTTCTTAGCCCTCAAGACTTTTTAATAACTATTTCACTCGCATTTCTACTTGGCTTCCCTGATTCTCTGATGCCCATCTTCTTCCTGCTCGAACTTTCTCCCACACAATGTGGCCAACAGGTCAGCCCTCCACATCCAGGGCTCTGCATCCCTGGGTTCTACCAAGCGCAGATTCAAAGATTCAGGGAAAAAAATGGATGGTGGCGTCTATACTGAACGTATACAGATTTGTTTTGCTTGTGATTATTCCCTGAGCAATACAACTATTTACATAGTATTTACATTGTTTTAGGTATTATAAGAAACCTAGAGTTGATTTAAAGTATATAGGAGACTATGTGTAGGTTATATGTAAATACGGCACCGTTTTACATAAGAGACTTAAGCATCCATGGATGTTAGAATCCATTGGGGGGTCCTGGAACCAATCTCCCGTGAATACCAAGGGACAACTGAACAGTGACATTAATGAGTAATATTAATGAATAATTTCTGTTCCCAAAACACTATGCTGTGGCCTTAGCCAAAAAAAATTACCCAGGGTTGGACTTTAGGCAAATAAGCAACTCTAGACTCCAAACTGACAAGAACAAAAGAAAACATTAATATCGACACCAGCCCAGGTATGATTTACTTCAGAAAGAGAACACGGACAACAATATATGTTTAGAAGTCAATTATACATAAAAAGATGCCAGCTCGACAGTATTAGCCATTAGGGAAATGAAAATCAAAACCACAATAAGATACCACTTCACCCCCACTAGAATGGCTATAATCAAAAAGACAGATAATAACAAGTGTTGGCAAGGCTGTAAAGAAATTGGAGCCTTCATGTGCTTCCGGTGGGAATGTAAAATGGAGCAGTTGCTTTGGAAAACAGTCTGGCAGTTTCTCAAAAGTTTAAACCTCAAGTTACCATATTACTCAGCAATTCCACTCCTAGGTATATACCTAAGAGAAATGAAAACACATGTCCACACAAAAACTTATAACACAAATGTTTCAGAGCAGCATTAACTGAAATAGTCAATAAGAGAAATAACCCAAATGTCCATCACTTGATGAATGGATAAATAAGATATAGTTATATCCATTCAATGGAGTATTATTCAGCAATAAAAAGAAATGAAGTACTGATACATGCTACAACATAGATGAACCTCAAAAACATCATGCTAAGTGAAAGTCACAAAAGACCACATATTACATGATTCTTTTTATAAGAAATGTCCAGAACAGGCAAATCTACAGAGACCAATTAGACAATGGTTGCCTGGGGCTGGGGATTAGGTGGGGAGAGGTGGAGGGAAATGCATGAAGTTTCTTTTGTTCTAAAGATGATTGTGAGAACAGTGACAAAACTCTGTGAATATACTAAAACTATTGAATTATATCACTTTAAGTGGATGAGTTGTATGGAATATAAATTACAGTTCAATAAAGCCATTAAAAAAACCTGTTAGAGGATAATTAATCTATTACCAGTCACAGTATAAAAAAAGGAATCTACTTAATACCCTAGTTTTTCTAGTTCATTAAAAAGTGGGTTAAAATCCTAAATTTAACACAAACACAACCTTCATGAAGTAGTTTACAGTTAATTCAACAGTTTACATTATACCAGATTGACTTTTGACTTGGGGCTTTAGAATAGACCTTGGAACCTATTTGACTCCTTCAAGTCTCAGTTTCCCTACATGTAAAACAAGGGAAATAATATTGCCTCTCCCACTGAGTTGTAACAAATGAGAAAACTCACATAAACTGATAAGCAAGTACCTGGCACAAAGCAGCATTCAAATAGTAACTTTATACAGAAATAAATAAATAGCAGTAACAATAAAACAAATAAGTTCTCATGTGCAATATACCAAGCCTTATGAGAGAACACAGACAGTGCAATCCTCCCCTTCAATTATATCCCAAGCAGACTGTTCACTGCTGCAATAACTGCTCTGGAATGGATGTTTCTGTCCCTCCAAAATTCATATGTTGAAATCTAGTCCCGAGTGTGATGGTATTTGGAGGGGGCATTTGGGAGGTGATTAGGAGATGAGGGTGGAGCCCTCTAGAATGGGATTCATGCCCTTATAAGAAGAGACATCAGAGAAATCATCTCTCTCTCCACCATGTGAGGATATATAGAGAAGAAGGCTGTCTTCAAACCAGGAACTCAATCTGCCAGCACCTTGATCTTGGACTTCCCAGCCCTCAGAACTGTGAGAAATAAATGTTTGTTGTTTAAGTGAACCAGTTTGTGGTATTTCATTACAGCAATGTGAATTGACTAAGAAAAAGACCAATAAAACATAATGAGAAGAAATTTGTGCAGGAAGACTCATTTAAACTGGCAGAAATTCTTGAATTACAGATTGAAAAGAGGGAAGGAAAGGCACAAAATGGTAAGCACATATCCCACGCCATGTTTTTACTAACTCTTACACAAATGCCAGAGACCTATGAGGCTATGAGTTGCAGCACTTATCAGTGCATTGTGTATCTATATGAAGAACCACAAGGTGACATGGAAACTGCTGCCTAAAATCACAGGTGACAATCAGCATGACTACTGATATTTTCACTTTGTTTAGTACCAACATAAGAGCAGAGGACAATGAAGAGCAGAGAGATTAATTGTCTACTTGGGCCAAGTTACAAAAGAAAATCATATATACAAATTTTCTAATCTCAACATTTCTGACCACCAGTTGCCAGATGCCTCTGTAGCTCATGAAAGAAAGCAAGAAATGAATTATCACAGAGCTGAACAACCTCCTGATGATGCTTTGGTCTGTTTTTCCCCAAAGACTGACAACCTGCAATGTCACTATTCTCTGAAAGGGCAGCTAATGAGAATAATGTAGCACACTGAATGAGACAGGACTGAAGTACCTACACTTTTTCTTTTGACAGTTTATAAAACAAATTTTTTAAAAAATGTCAGTCAATTCGTGATATTTTAAATGAGATAATAAAAGTCAAGATCTTTGCTACAAAAAACATAGCAAATAAATGAAAAAAATTACTTACTGGCCGGGAGCGGTGGCTCACGCCTGTAATCCTAGCTCTCTGGGAGGCCAAGGCGGGCGGATTGTTTGAGCTCAGGAGTTCGAAACCAGCCTGAGCAAGAGCGAGACCCCATCTCTACTAAAATTAGAAAGAAATTAATTGGACAACTAAAAATATATAGAAAAAATTAGCCAGGCATGGTGGCGCATGCCTGTAGTC